>JAAEAF010008317.1:0-46832 GCA_011037195.1 Triatoma infestans | reverse complement strand
AAAATCCTCCAACATCAGAATTTGGTTCATTAAGTTCTTGTAGAAAGTTGACTTACATTGTAATTTTCCACTTTATAAAGTTTCTATCTGACACCCCACAGATTCAGTAGTTGAAAGAAAGTAAAGTAGTTAAGCAAGTAATAAAGCTCGCCTAAAAAAAATTAGACTTCACTTTACTTAATTCTTTGTTGCTGACGGAGGGAACAGTATATTCCTTTTTTTATACTGTTCAATTTTGGAAGTGGAAAGGAATTTAGATTAGATGAATATGGCTCCATCAAATGAAATAAATGTTTTATTGATCAGGTAAGTTAACTTAGGTTGTGTTAGGTTAACTTGTGATTTTCAGTGAGGTTAGGTTATAATAGCAAGTTTATTTTTTTTTCTTTTCAATTTTTCAGACTTATAAATCGATTTAATAAAAAACAAAAGGCGCTAATAGCCAAGGCAGTCGATGCGCCCCTCCCCCCTAAAAATGAGACATTCATGTTAAATCTTGCTCCGCATACCATTTTCAAATAAACATAATACACTTTTACTTTCTCTTACCTGCTGTAAAAGGAAAAGTATTGGTGAAGGTGTCAAATGTTCGAAGTGTATCTCTTGTATTTTCTTGAATGAATCTCTAAACTTGATGTAACGTCTCATCTTCGGATCCATCAATCGGAAAAGCCAATTCACTGAATACCTTTTTTCATTTTCTCTAAAAAGGTTGCAACGATTTTTCTTTGAACTTCGTCTTCTAACTAACTAACTATACACGTACTATACTTCTGCTATACACATACACTCCTATTACTTTTGCTCTAAGCAGTATTTTCTAGAAAAATTGAACTTTTGGACTGGGGCGGGGAGCTGCACAATATTAAGCTTTTTTTTCTGGGAAAGGCACCAACGGTTTTTTTTTAAGAACAGTGTAATTTTTATTCCAACAATTTTTACGAAAATATTAATTTCAGGAAGCCAATATTCAGGAAGATTCCTTTTTGGCCTAAAAACCAAATTTATTTCAATAAATATAGTGTGAAAATTTCATGTTTTAAGAACATTTATGAATTATAATTATAATGAATATAGTATGAGAAAACCGTATAAATATTTCACATCAAAGTTATCCAGTAAGGAATGGAAATAAGCTCTGTTTTCCAAACTCCGTTTTCTTATTACCTATTTACCAAAGTCGGTCCAACTTTTCTAAAGCTAAAACGTGGTTCCGGTTAAGACAGACAGAGAAAATTTCCATTCATATTCTTCAATGTAATTTGTGAAACATAATGCGATATGTTATTAATAGGTAACTAATATTTCATAATGACGTCATTAGTAGACTCTCTTTTATTTTCTTCATTTTTTTTTTAATATATATTTTATGTTTGTGTTTGTTTATTTTTATACTCAATGTTTACATTATGTAGTATACTGACTGCTACAATGACAAAATCCGTTTAAAATTTTTTAACCATCGAAGGTTCTTTTTTTGTTTACATTATACACAGAATACTTTGAAGTCAGTTTTCCAGGTCGATTGGCAAAGTATATTCGGCTTTAGTTCATTTAACTATATATGTTGATTAAATTTGTATTTTTAATCAATTTTTACTGCTCTTTTTTTTCTTTTAAATTTATATCAGTTTTGTTTAAAAAAAAAAAAAAAAAACTTTGGTGACGTCGATTGTCCGCTCCTAGGGAAGAAGAAGAACACAAAAATAAAATAAAAGAATTACACGACCTTCTTCGATTTCAATTATTAGAATCTTAATTGATACATTTTCTTAATAAACGGAGTTTTAACTATATTGTACTTTTGTCACTTTAAAGGTTAGCCTGATAACATCATCCCTTTCCTAAACTCCACAAAAATAAAATAAAATCCTAGAAGCTGTTTTTTGGAAACTAGCGAAAAATACTCAGTAAAGTCGCACACCTTCGGCTGACGGATTTTGGCCTAAACTTCCTGGTTAGATCTAATAGTGCAATTTGACTGTTGGTTTTCATCACAAGAGAAATATGTGTACCTGCACTTTTGTTCCAGACTCAGTAGTTGTTATTCTTTAGGGGTAGCTATATGGGCCCAAGGAGGCTTTGGATAGCGTAGGGTTTTGCCCTCCCCTTCCTTGAATAATAATAATAAGAAGAGAAATATGTATTGTAAGAAAAAAAATAAAACTGATGACAGACGACTTTTCCTTACTGCAGTCTACATGGTTATAGACCTAAATAACAAAGTGGTTTTATTATATTATTTTTTAAATATTTTGTTGCGTGTTCCAAGGTCTAGTCATCCACAGGTTTAGTCAGGAAAATCGATTTTTATGGTCACCCCTTATTATTATTAACTCTCATGGTTTTCCCTGAAAAAAAAAGTGATTCAAACAAAAGTGTTAAGCTTTTATGTGTGTCCGTTAAAGTAGCGATGTTTAAAGAAAATGTTGGAGGCATTTAAAAACTAGAAGTGGAGCAAAATGAAGAAAAAAAAATCTAGCAATAAACGGTATTTCCGGTTGTCTGTTTTGAACGAAACCCTTGTATCGTCTGCAGTGATTGGTAAAGAGTGATTACAGTGACGTCTAAAAGAAATAGAATGTTTGTGCTTCCGGCGATGTTATGTTTTTGAGATATTTTGTTTAAAGACTCACTTCACATGCAGATAGTGGTGATATTCAAAATAATTAACAACTGATACAGCTAAGCATATAACCAAGGATGTCTTATTTCATCATATGGTTAATATTACGGTTTAAGTTATGAAGAAATTTGGTGAGGATCGCTCAGGAAAGAAATATTCACTTATGCCAACGTTTCGACAAAGTTTCCTGTCTTTATCAAGGCTTTAATATATAGATAATCGTGAAGATGTGGAGAAAGAATTTTTAAACATATACATTTGTTACATCACAGAAACATCAAAAAGAAAATTAAAAGTTACTAGTGTCTTGTCTTAAATCATCTACAAAAATCATTTTTCTGACCGATCCTTGCCAAATTTCTTCATAAAATAATTCATCAACGGTCCACAAATACTTCTGTATTATGGTTTAACACACTTATACACATATACCTAGCCAAAATATTAACCGCATCAAGTGAGAGACCTCTATGCTTAGTTGCTGAGAAAAATACTTTTCTCTTACTCCTAGTAAGAGAAAGTATTGTAATCGTGTCAAATATTCGATATCGAGTTTTCACTGGAAATACACGATTTGAGGTCCCCCTTAACGGCTATAACGGTTTCCTTCAAACTTGGTATGCCAACTGCACAGATATATAGACCAATCACTTTTATTTTAAACATTTTTCCAAAAAAAAAATAAATAAATTGATTTAGTATAGTTGTGCTGAATTTGTGGCGTTAAATTTGTAAATGTAATATGCAGTTGGGTTCAATGTTTTTTGGTTCGTTCGTGGCCACACTATAATCGCTTTTCTTCCTGCCAGGTTAGTAGGTTGGAACTTACATTTATGTTAAGACAAATATGTAAAATTTGAGTTTAAATAGAATTTATATTGTATATAACTGTTTTAAAAGGAGTAAGAGAAAGTCGTGCACAAGTTCCACACCAGATTTTTTTATATTCTATAACTCCACCATCAAAATTAGTGAAAATAATTTCAAACATCATTTTAAACAACTTCAACAAGACGGGAAATCTTCAACGTTTTCACAAACGTTTGGGCGAACTGATTTATCGCTACAACATACAACAGATCATTGCTAAAATCGTTTTGTTTTCTAATTTTATTGGCTATAAAACACATATTTCAGGTAAAAACTTAATTTCGAAAAATGAACACGATCGCCATATTTCCTTTCTTTTACATTAGTGAGAGCAAATAGAAAAAAAGGGAATTTATATAGACGGCATGGTGTTTGTACTGTGAAGAAAAACCAGCTTGGCTACCGGAAGAACGACGGTGGCGGTTACCACCAAGTTGCGATAGAGAGCGTGCTGATCACTGTATACAGTCTCTGGTTCAGCTGTACATTCTGTTAAGACCGTATCTTACATATATACTGTATATACTTCATGAACTGAACATACGTATTGTTTATACATACATCATGTCAGCTTTGCGATATATCAAAGTGACAAAGAAAGAGAAAGGGCGAGTGGGGGAAATTTACTATGATGTATCAACAATATTGTTGTAGATATAGGGAGGTGCGGTATATTGTATATGATTAACATATATATATATATATAAAAGTGGTAGTGTTATTTGTGACGTCACCGAGTTTGCTATTACACCCAGAACTAACGTGTTAGCTCCATATTATCTATCTATACAGACTTTGAGCGAGTCAGTGGGTTTAGTTATACATTATTCATTCATTGTATAACATACAGATTCTTCAACATATATACAACTATTGAGAATTTCAATAATAACACGAACACAAACGTTTTTGTACTTTAATATGTATATATCGTCCTTCTTCAGAATTATATGTCTGTTTGTGTGTATGTATGTGTATTCTTTGTATGTATATATGCATTGTGGTCGTCATACTTACTCAACTTATACGGATAAATATTCATTAACTTTGTCACATATATGGATAGAACTTATATAATTCCTTTTTATTAAGTGTCCTACAATATTGATCCAGTTACTCCCTCTCACTGCTCTGAACTGTTGCAGTTCTTCGCCAAGAATATTTGTTTTTGGTGTCTTCTGATTATGAACAATTTATTACAATTTCAATCGTCAGATTTTCTTGGAAACATGGAATTTTTACTAAACCAACAGTTCTCCTTGGCAATATAACTGTTGGAGAGACGTTTATTACATACATTAGTAGCCTAATATATGCTCCTAATTAGATTGCAAGCCGCAGTATATGACAGCGCTACCCATCAAATGCTGGAGGTGCAATTTAGGGAAAATTCAGCGTTTCAGCTCCCCCAGATTCCCAGGAAAATATTTCAAATAAACGTGCTAGGTATTAATGTATATAGAGAGTACGAAGTATAAAGAGAATCGTCGAAGCGGTTTTCGAGAAAATCACGGGTACCTGGGAAAAGAACGATTGCTTGATCAATCAGGAAGGAAATATTCGGGGTGGGGAGGCACTCACTGGCAGATCAAACGGCGTCGAAGATAGTCATGGATAGCAGTTTAGAGGCTACAAATTGATTAGAGCAATTGAGAGAGAGAACAATATGGCATTAGTTACACCTTGTCTTGACGTAAAGGACGTTGAGACCTTTATGAAGAGTATGGTTTGTGACGTAGAATGTGAAACTCAATTTCGAAAATTTGACACGATCGCAATACTTCCCTCTTTTAGCAGAAACAAGAAATAAAAAAAGTTATCAATTATAACTATGAAAATTGCCCTTAGAGTGCGTCCTTACAGTGTTTCACGCCAGATTTGTTTCATTATTTTTTTCCAATATATGTATATTTATTGTTTACATATTCATGTTTCTCACATATTGGTGGTCATTGTCAATACAGAATCAATATGACAAGCTTGACCTTTCGCTCAATGCCGCAGTTGTGGATATCCAACTGCAGTTATTTTTAACGCTCTTAGTTTTATACATGTTTACATACTCTCTGTAAATGTTCACAACGTTTACATGTAAATTAACTTAAATAAAATGTTATATCTAGATTAAATTATGTTCTATTTCTAGCCCTACATATGTATTTTAGTGATTTTTACATTTTATTTTCAGTAACAAAACTATTACCAGAATTAAAGTGTCAGAAGCTGGATATCTTTTTCCTGGACATCTAGTCCCTTTGGTTGCAATTACTTCTTTTTCGTATAATAATGATCTAATATTTTACGAAAAAAAGGGGATGTGTAGCACTTCCTTTACGGACACAAGTCCCTTCTGTTTTGTTAGGCACCCTGCGCAGATATTTCAGGGCAGGACTGGATTGATATGAGTGTAATTTAGGAACAATGACACCAGGGTATCTTGGGCTTTGATATCTTCGGAAAGATTTTGACTTTTAGATTAATTTGACTATGTGGAGTTCAAGTGCTTAAAGATATCAATGTTAACTTCGTAGAATATCAAAACATGTATTTCCCACAGAAAGTATGTCGCCTACAAAATGAACAAGCTATGTGATAAAGAAAAAGAATCTCCAAAAAAAAAGGAAAAGCCTACATAAAATAATATAGTTTTGTACTTCATGAGTAATAAAAACACTATTGAGAGGAGGAAAGGAAAATGGGGACCCGATGGTCAATAGCTGAAGGGAAATAAGTGGTTATAGCTTTAAGAGGACAAGGGTTCAACGATTTAATAGTGACTCTCTTCTACTCTCTCGTTATTCTCTTATTTTATGTATGTGCAAATCTTTATTGCAACATATGTTGCTAGTTATGTTGTTTTCTTGCGTATTCTTTAAGCAATATCACTGGAGTTACGTGTTTTCTCTTTCACAGTTTTATTAAGTGGAAGTAGTAGATTATTTAAAAAGAATTTCTCTCTAATAGGGAGTCCATCAAAATTTGTTTCAGTTTGAACTAGTGTTACTAATTCTTTATTCTCATGGTTTTGAACCTGCACACTAGATCCTTGTATAAAATTGCAAAGATTTTCTGAGAAACGAAAAAACTGTTTTATATCAATTGTTGTGGTGGTTGGTTCCGCAGAGCTGGAAAGCATCAGAGACATTTTCCGTGGTAGCCTGCTTCATTTTGTGGTCATCGAACGGTTTCGGGCGTTCGCCCTTCTTCAGGATGCGTTTGTCAGACAGTGTGATATCACAGACTTGCACAGCGCAAATTCAGTTTATACACTCAGTATAAAGTGAAGAGTGTATAAAATGAATTTGCTCTGTGCAAGTCTGTGTTATCATACTGTCAGACCAATGCATCCTGAAGATGGGCGAACGCCCGAAACCGGTCGATGACCACAAAATGAAGTAGGCTACCACGGAAAATGTCTCTGATGCTTTATATAAAGTTTGGCGTTTGATACGATTGTATGCATTTTCTATTGATTTTCAGTTTTCTTCCCTAGAAATGTAAACTTAACAATCCTCTCATTTTGGTGTAGAAAATAAATACGATTCGTTTCCTTGTTATTTACTACTTTAAGAGGAAGTACTGCGATTGTGACCAATTTTCGAATCGGAAATGTCTGCTTTAAAAGTGTTTTAAAACACCCTAAGGAAAAAATAATAATAAAGAAGAAAAATTGGAACAAGATCAAATTTGATTTTTCCGTTTAGTTAATACCAGAGGAAGATAGTGTGAAATTCTCTCAACCAGAAATACTATTTTACTAAATAGATTTTATTCAGTTCTCTGAGATTTTTTCGATTACTCATTTCGGCTTTTTTCAAATTTTGTATAGAAACAAAACAAAACACATATGTCATCACATTTATTTGAAACTTTTTACCCGGGATAAGGAGTTTTTGAGGGATTCTCATAAGTTCGGGAATACACTCTATCCTCTTAGGTAACACTCATTAACTGCACGTTCCGTCCACCTGTTTGGTATTGGAGAGTTGCTTAAATTTCTAATAAAAATTCGAAATTTAAAGAAATTTGCCAAAGTGAATTATGTGAATTGCAGTGATTTTTTTTTTTCGTTTTGTTTGGGCAAAGACAAGGGAGTGAATACAAGAAGGACCTAACCTGTTCAAAAGTTGTTCCAACTCTAATTAATTTCATGCTTACTGATCTTTCGTTATGAGTTATGTTTTTCATATACAGATGCTCACATATTTGCACACATACATACAAACAGAAAGAGAGAGAAAGGATTCGCTAAACATACTTGTAATCCGGACTCATCAGGAACCTTTATGGTTCCGATTTTCAATAGGAAATCTTCACTAATAGGCCAAAATCCGTCAAGTGAGAGAACAACTTTACAAGATAACCAACTTAACAGAATGTTAACTTTCATCGTTCCCTGCCATTTCAATATAACGCAAGATACCACCCCATATGAACAGTTTCGAAAAATTTGAAAGTTCACAGTACTTCCTCTTACAGTCATAAGTTAAAGTATAATTGATGATAACCTCTGCAATAGAGAACTGGTTAACAAGACTTCGGGTCTTCCAGCTGCATGTATCATTCTATCCACAGTTTTATTCATTCCTTAGAATCTTCATCAATGATGGTTTGCACAGTCAGTTAAAACGTAGAGAAGCCTGTCAGTTGAGAAATGAAAGAATGATTGAATCAATGAAGCTTAGAGGAAAGAAAGTTAAAGATGGGCGAACGAGAAAATAATGGACCCAGCATCTCAGCCTTATCTTTTTACCCATCTTCATATTTACAATCTCATCACTGTCATTTTTATGTCAAAACGTCATAGCCATTCTTATATTGTAATTTTTATATTCCAAAAAAAGAAAACAATGCATTAACTGATAGCAAAAATATAACCTTCATATAGTGACCATCCCAAAATGCATAATAAACGAATAAACATATTATATTTTCAAATTTAAATACACGTTATTTTGCATTTTAAAAACACGAACACTGAACTGATTTACAAACAATATTATATAACAAACCAACTTCTGAATATTGTTTATGTTTTTAGAATAGTTAGTAGTATAGGTTATAATTCTGATGTGGTCGATATATTGTCATGGAAAATAACTTCATTCTCAAGGTAATATTCGTATTTCGAGGATAAATATTATCAAGATTTAAAAGAACTGTTGTTTCTAAATGACGTGCTTATCGCCATAGTTTTATGTACATTATATAAACTGTTTATATAAGTAGGTAAAATATTAATAAAACGAATTATGAATATTTATTAAATTTTAAAAAGATGATATTGTATATTTAGCTTGTAAAAATGGTGAAATCGATTTTGTGCCAGTCAGCGGTGTGACCAAGGACTTGAAACAGGCCATCACAAAATCTATAGTCTATTTATTATAGTATATGAACATGTCATTCGAAAATACGGAGTATTGACAGGGTATTTATGTCTTTCACTTAGTACTGAAAGAGAAAGTATGACATTCGTGTCAAATTTTCTAAATTGAGTTTTTAACAAAAAGTTCCAGTTTGAGATCCCCGTAATAAGGTAAAAATGTTTTTAGCGAATGGTGTGTGGGGGTGTATGTGTTTGTAAACAATAATATCTCTAAACATCGGAGGAACAAAACTTTATATTTAAACTGCCGTTTCAAACCTTTGCAGAGGACGCTGTCAACATACAGTGGCCTCACGTAAATAGGTGTCATCCCTCCGCCATTGTTTGTAAGTAATGTAAATCCGACTAAACGGTTAGTAAGCATTGCAAGTTGAAAGAAAATTTGTCAAATAAAGTTAAACATTTGCAGGAAAAGCGTCATGAGATGTTTTTTCCAAATTACATTGAATATGCCGCAAAGAACTATGAATTCATTGTCAGGAGGAAAATAAGAGAAAGAGAAAACTGAAAAATGGAAACATGAAGAAAGAAAAAGCAACTGATTATGTTTAAATTTAATTTATATTTTTAGTGTTGTATGAGTGTGTGCGAGGGTATATATATATATATATATATATATATATATATATTTGTGGAGTGGATGAAGTTTAGCTCGTAAAGATGGGGGGGTGGTCATCAGTAACTTTAGACGATAACATCTGCTTATGATAGGAGTAACTGGCAGAGATATGGTGAATGACTGAGAAAGGAGAAGGTTGGTTGCTTCTTCAGCACCGCTGATACCCTGCGATAGGATGCGGTACACACCAAACCAGGGTGGCTGCAATCAAACCAAACCACCGTTCAGTATAAGGTAGATCGCTAGTGTTTTGGACGGGAAGGGTGTTCGGGGAAGTCATTCAGCGTCATTATACTGAGTAAAAGGGTTTTCAGTTGTATAGGGGTGGTGACTCTCCCCTCCTCATCCTACACTTTGACCCTCCCTTTCTCTCTGGTGATGACAAGATGTGGGCGAAGAAAGCCGGTCTGGCTCTTATCAGCGTGCACCGCTCGTACAGTTGAGCATCAACTCTTCTCTACTGTTCAGCAACCCCAAACGCTCCTGGCTTCCCTCCCACCGCCACCGCCATCATTCTCTCTGTATATAACTTGGTACTTTTTCACTACTACCATTATCAACAATATTCCAAACCTCTGATAGGACGTAATCTATTTTTATTTTTTTCCAGTATTTTTCACTTTTGTTGAAAGAGTTGAAAGTGTTATCAGTATAGTTTATAGGTGCATTTGGTGATTAAAGCAACAAAACACTTTAGAAATTTTCTGAAAAACCAGCTATCTTTTAGTTCATTATAACAATTCTTTGGCAACGACCTCTTGCTGTATGGTATGACTTTCTATTGCTCGGATTTGAAAAGATTATTGGAGTATTTCGACGTGTGATTGAGCCATATGTAAAAGAAAAACATACAAATTTTTTAGTAGAACACTTTTTTAGGCATGTGTTCAATACCACGTCGAAAAGCGCGTGTGATTCATTCAATAGAGAGTCAAAGGCATGAAATGGATGTTTTATGGATTGTTAGCAGCATATGTTGCCTGCAACATAGCAATCCGCCTAACTGCTATGGCATTCGCCACATCTCATAGACCGTAACGCATCTTCCTATCATCACACGCTATTCAAACACCACCATCGGGGATCTGTCTACTTCAACCCGTAGGAGAACTGGAAGGAAAAGTAAGGGAAGTTCTCAGCAAGTATTTGGGGTATAAGTAAATTGGGGACACCAAGATATGGCTTCAACTTTGTAAAGATTCAGTTATGCGAATTTTAATAAAAATGAAGTTAAAACACTTGTTTTCGGAGTGAGACCGTATCAGATCTAAAGGTCAGTCACAACGCCCTTTAAAGAGAACATACATTCCGTCAGATATGACGAAAACGAAAAAGTGTGCAATTGCAGAACATTCGTCTATAACTGGTGATGTTAAATTTTGAGGTCAGCAAAATAATTGTTTACTTAAACAGTTATCACGAACGTTTTGTAAGAGAAGCAGTGAAGAACGGTAGAGACAGTGGTAGGGTCACGAACCATCATGTCCCGCACTACTCGCGGCTGTCCGCAAGGGGGGGTCTTGTCACCCCTAATGTGGAGCCTGGTGATGGATGAGTTCCTCTGCAAGCTGACGGACCTCGGCATTTCCTGCCGATGACGTCGTCATAATTGCCAGAGGGAAGTTCGAAGAAACCCTCTGTGACATAATACAGAGGGGGCTAGATATTACTAGTGGGTGGTATGGTTCAGTGGGGTTGAAGATTAATCCAACGAAAACCACTGCGATACCCTTCACTAGGAAAAGAACACTTCCACGCCTGAAAAGTGTCCGCTAGCCGGAGAAAAATTGGGGTAGAAAAAGGAGGTTAAGTACCTAGGGGTAACTTTTGATAGTAAACTCCTATGGAAGAAACATATTGAATCAATTGTTAGTAAGGCCACTCACTGGCGCTCTCATAATATTAGGAGGTTGGCGGGCAAATCCTGGGGATGCCCCCCGAAGTATCCTACGGTGGATGTTCACCATGATGGTGAGACCGGTCATCACCTACGGCGCAGTGGCATGGTTCGGGAAGACAAGAAGTAGTATCAGTCAAGAGGACTCTTATGCATGACGGGGGCTATGCGGGCTTGTCCCACCGCCGAGAGGTGGTGCAGGCGGAGAGGGGGCCGGGGGGTCAGTGAGTGGCTATCCTCACCTTTGGCCTCCCTTATCTGGCACCAAGAGTGGATGGAGCGCGGGATCTGCTCTGTTGGGCATCAAGGAACATTCCATTAAATGCTATACGGATGGGTCTAAGACCCTCGAGGGGACTGGGGCGGGAGTGGTTGGTCCAAAGATCAAGCACTCGAAACCCATGGATAATTTTCCCTGCATCTTCCAGGCGAAAGATATACGCTATTGGAAGATGCGTACAATTTAACCTCGATAGGAGATATAGGAACCAGGAGATTGTAATCCTTTCTGATAGTCAAGCAGCCATTAGAGCATTGAGTGCATCGGTTATCAGCTCTAAAATGGTCTGGGAATGCCTAGGTGAACTTAATAACCTAGGCGAGAGGAACAATGTTTACCCTATAGTGGGTACCGGGGCATGCTGGCATTGAAGGGAATCAGATGGCCGACTCCCTGGCCAATTAGGCACTAGGACCCCTCTCCTAGGGCCGGAACCTTTTAGTGGGGTCAGCGACCAGTTTCTGCTGGAGGAACTTAGGAAGGAGGAGGAGACGAGGAGATCTCAACTCTGGTACTCCCTTGCGGCAGGCTAAGATCTGCTTGGGAAATTATAACCAACGGAGATCGGAGGCCTGCATAGTGAGCAAGAACAAGCTCCCCGTTCTTACGGGTTTCCTCACGGAGCATTGCTGACTTAGAGGACACCTGGTGAAGCTGGGCTTAGAAAGTGACAGGTCATGCAGATTCTCTGGAGCTGGAGGAAACTCCACTACATCTCCTAACAGACTGCGAGGCTGCCACTCAGAGAAGATTCAAGAACCTGGTTAGCTACCAGGTGGAGGAGGGGATATACCCTCTCTAGAGCCCGTCAGGGTATTGGGCTTCCTCAGGGATCTCAACCTGATGGAGGTTTTGTAGAACGGATGTTCAGAGAAAGACATCTGTTCGGGTGCTGTGGGCAATAGCCTGCGGCACTCATGGGTCATAGTACAATAGATCGGTGCTTTGGCCTCTCCTTCAAAAAAAGAAAAAAAAAAGGGAAGCAGTGGAAATTGAGAAAGAAGAATCTGCTTAAATAAAGATGATGGACTCCGTCTGAACAGAACATGGCTAACTTTGCTCAGGGAAAGGAGATAAAAAGGAAAGGAAAAATGATTGACGGTTTTCCGGAGCAAAACAAGGCTATAACTTCAGCAGTGGGAGGGAGGCTAAATCGTCATCCGCCAGCCAATTACATGCATGGAAGAGCATATCCCTTCCACTACCATTAAGTGCAAGATGGCGGAGAAAGTAGGCCCCGAGCCAGTTCTATCCACCCTATTTTTTGCCAGATTGTTTTGGCATTCAAAGCAACATTGCGCTGAAGAAGCCTATTGCAATAACCACGTCGTTTTATAACAAGCCATTGACGCGGTGACAATCCGAAAACCCAAATGTTTTACCCTGGTAACCTAAAAAATTAAAAAATTGAGGTGTGTTTGTCTGTAGAATTTTGTGTTCTTTTTTTTGTGATTTATTACTGTTTCATTACTGTAATCTGTTTACTTTACTTATTCACTTTTTATGTAAGTACATTAATCTTCAATGTTTGGGGGGAGGCTCCGTTTTACAATAAGACGTTCTACATTTACAGAATTATCTGAATGAAGCCAAGAACTTGTCATACTTTAATTCGTCGTCCAAACATTTATAGTCAAACTAAGCATGATTAAAACTGACCTACTGAAACATCCAGAGATTTCAACTGAACATTTGAAAACTAAAAAGCCACTAATTCCAGAATTTTTTTTTAGAATACCCCTGAAGCTATTCTAATTCAGCAGTGATGTTACTGCGTATTTTTGCAGACAGATTTTCTAATTTATACGAGTGAGGGGTTAAAACCTCGTTGTAGAGAGCATACCGCTGATGGGGCTGTTATCAACTGCATGAAGTCTCTAGCGCTTATTGCTTTTAGTGGAATTTCCTCAATACAGGACTGTTTATTCCATTATATTGTTACACCTCAAATACAGGGAGGTGGTAGGTGTACATTTAAAGGCCCGACAAGCAGCACTGGAGAAGGGTAGGGTCCAAAAAAACTAAAATAAAATTAGGGGATTAATCAGGAAACTAACGGAAGGGATATAAATGAGAGTAAGGGGAAGAAGTAAACTAAGTAAAATAAAATAGAAAAAAAAAAGGAAAGGAGTTGCAGAGAAGCAATAATTATTTCTTGGTTTTGTGAAAATAGTTCCCTGAAAAAAATTAAAACAAATAAGTACCAACAATAAAATTGAAGAGAAGAGAAAAGGAAAACAAAACAGACGTGAATACGTACAGACAATTACACTTTATTATAATATGCCACTAGAAACAAAACCATTCTTAGAAAATTAAAGAAAAATACACAACCAGAAAGAAATATCACAGAATTCTCTTGTGTAAAGATTAAAAAAAAATATACTAGAAACAAAAATATTATACTAATTAAAGATAACTACTGTACCTTTCAAATACGATTACTACAAAATCTGGTGGCGAATGAATAAATATACAAACGAAACTCCTTTTGTCTGTACTAAATTACTTCTCTCTTTAATTTTTCCTTCAGTTTTGATTGCCCTGAACTAGGGATTTCATCACAAATATTCTAATCTATTTTGTTTTAAATTCGACATCAGAACTTGAAATTTATATCTCCGATAACTAGATTAATTACGATTTAATTTTAAAATACATGTTTCAAAACAACCCAAATTGCCTTAGGTCTATTATTTATTGAATTTTGGTTTTAAGAAAATATGAAAATTAAATGATACGAATTTTTATATCTATATGGTTGTTATATATCTATTCGTTACTAAAATCTATACATACTTTGTTTATTTTTAAATAATAAAAATGTATATGAAAGTTCAAATTATACTCGCTGCGAGAGTCGACTGAATTTTCCACCTTGTGGTCGAGTTTCCTCTTGTTGGACGACTGGAAAAATCCCCTTCTTTTAGGTGTTTCGTCAGGCGCCTCAGCAAATTTCCAACACCTTTTGACGACGACACAATCACCAACACTGTTTTTCATTAATTTAGAATGAAAAGTAAAATAAATATCCGCCTAGGCGTAATGAGAAAACCTCAAACTTAGTGGAAAAAAAATTACGCAAAGCAACAACCGCTCTGCAGTAAGCCTCACAGCGTACTACTCTCTTATCACCACGTACACACGGGCGCGCACCTGTTTATTTGTAACTATTGTTCCTATTATTAGTTTTGATAGTTTGTTACAATAAATGAATACAAGTATTGGCTACATTTTGTTTTTATTTTATTTTTTTTCCCTTTCTCTTTCCACTAAATTTTATTTAAAAATTACAACTTTCATGACATCTCATAACAATATTAGACGTTTATTTACGTCATATAACTGAAATTAAATATCTACTCTTTTTTATAGTTCTAGACAAAACAGTATGGGCACAAAAACTGACATTTTAACTGAAAGAAAAAAAATACGGCAATTTACATGAAATATGATGAACAAAAGTTAATATCAGTCAATATTGTTTTTCTTTCATAATTATTTGGATCAGCTATAGCAGTAGTTCATAAAAATGATACCCGAGCTCGCTAGTATTCACAGTGTTGCTTAATTAAACCAGGTGTGGAAGGAAAAAATGATAAAACACGTGAAGAAAAAAAGAAAAAAAATGAAAGGCTATTGAAGCATGGCAATCAGTGGTGTACAGACTGTACCGTCAATACTTAATTAATCTCTGTACTGAGCTACCTTATACAGAAAAAAAAAATGTATATCCGGTCTTTACAATGTATATACATATATTTTACATCACCTTGTTTTTTAACAAAACAAAAAATATATATTGATTAGAAATATTTATATCATACTGTTGAGGTAGAAATATAGCAGAATATATTTGGAATGATGACAGCAATTATTTATTATTACCAATTATATTATGATCACAAACTGGATTGTGTGGAGGCAAAAAGGTTTCATTAGAAATTTTTGGGGGGGAAAGTTGCAAACAGAAACCATTCTGAGAATCAGAATACATTTAGATGTGAAAGATCTTCTGAACGTTTGTTATATCAGCAAGAATTCAAAGTATAAATAGGAGATATGCTTTTGGTTAAACAGGGGATATGGTTTTTGTTTTAAATAGGAGATATGGTTTTGGAAAGACTTGAATCCGGTCTAAAAAACAGAAAAGGTTGTGTAGTTGTTATGCACGGCAGCATCCAAAGCTCAGTAGATCATATAAGCCGTTCAGGCTTCTTGTAGCATTATCAGAATAAGGGAACTGCTGGCAGAGAAAACTTTTATAATCCTAAACCTTCAGCTCGAGAGCATTTCCTTAATTTGGTATAACCGATGTGTTGCTCATATTTCCAACACGCTCTTCGAGATAATTAATCCAAATGGCGGATGTAATATTCACCACCAGTTCGGGTTAACGTTTTCGTTCATGATTCCAAGAACTTGATTTCCTCTTCTTTCGCTCCATGTAATTTCAATATGTTTACTCCAAGAATCTTCTGTTTATTCCACCAAGGAAAATAAAAAGTTAGGGTCGCACTATTTTTGTTATTGCAATGCAGATTGACATTAAACTTGAATTATTTACCAATTCTTTAGAAGGTGTTATTGGTATTACAAAGAAATATAGATATATAGAAGGTAACATAATGTGGCTATATTTCAAACCACCAGTAAGCTCTATATCATCACCAACAAACTTGAAATAATAGTTTAGAACTGAGACTAACATAACAGATCTCCTGGAATTTCACTAAAAACATTTCTAAAAAATGTGTGTAATTAGATTAGATGGGAAAAGAGGTGGCAAAAGCTTATTTCCTCCGCGACCTTTAACAAAGGGAATTCTGTTGTGGATCCTCATAGTTAGAGTACATCTTCCAGCTTTTCCTTTGAAACAAGCTTCCAACCTCCCAACTGTAGCAAAAGGTCGCTCCCTACGGTAGTTACTTTATCCTCGCCAGGCTGGCACATTCACAGAAAATGTAAATCAGGGGTTTCTTCCTCAACTTGAACCCCAAATAACCTTCCGGCTATGGTTAATTAGGCCTCTAGTGGATTTAAACGAGTACTTCTCCGCCTCACACTGTCCTGCTGTTCTCTGTTCCACTATTTCTTACGCTGGTCCTCCATCCAACCATTTATGGATGTTTGAATCAGGCTTTTGGACAAATTGCAGACGGCTTTAGGAACCTACGACAACGTCCTTTGATCCCTGCCTTGCGCGCATCCACTTTATCATTGTCCAGAAATTCTGCATCATACAAAATCATTAGAATTGTAAAAAACGCGAAAATCTGATAAAACTGATTATAGGATTCCCATTTCTGGTTGACAAGTGTTTGACCGAGGTTTTGGATCCCATGATGGTGGTCTATGCAGAACTTCATCTCGTTCCAGTTTTCAACGAATTTTTGAGATATTTATGCATAAAAACATCGATTCTTCACAAACCATGCATTATTTGAGAAAACACAATGCTACAAATATGACGTACTTCCTGTTTGAGCAGGAAGTGATTTTTTTTTCTTAATAGTGAAAGACATATTTTCAATTTCAAAATGCAACTTTCCTGCTATTTATTCACTTATCCAAAGCACTTTAGTAAATTTAGTTGATGTCGAGACGTTATTTTTAATACGTTTTAATTACTTTTTTTTTTCTTTTTAGTCATTTCATATAAAAAAGTATAAAGACTGTTTGCATACAAAATATTAATACCTTTCCAACTGGTGTATACTTTTGAAAGTTTTATTCCACATTTTAAGAAAGAGGAAGATGTGAAACAGAAGGAGGGAAGTTTTATAATAAATTAAAAATAAAATAAGAAAGATGTCACTCTCTTAATATTAAAATATTTTCTGTCACGATTTACAATTGTTATAAAATATTTCATTTAATATATATACGGCAAATAAAGTACTCATATTGTTGCTAATAAGTTTTATCCATAAAAAGTAAAAATATAATTAAATTTGATATAGGTTTATTTCACTCTGGTGGGTGTGTTCAATGTGAATTAAAAAATAAGCATATAATGTTACTGTTAACAGATATTGTGTGATAGCAATATCTTCTTGAATAATATCTTAATAAATATCTCCTTCTTTTTTTTATAACAAGCTTTCAAGGAGAATTTTTTTGGGGGGGATATTGTACATTACTTGCATTCTGGGTTTGATATGTTAACAATGAATTTATTCTTTACTTGATTTTCATAGTAGAACTCTGGGATGATACTGTTGGAAATATGTTGAACAGAATGAGCAACTGAAGTTATTTAAAAAAAACCCTAAAGTATGAAACAATCAACCGACTTTCTCGTGCTGTAATTATGTTACAAACACTAACTGACAAACTAATAGTGAGAGAGCAATGAGAGGGTGGACGAGTTGGCCAAGAAGGGATCCACACTGCCATTTTGTGGTCCCGAGCCAGCATTAGTCGTCACTTAACAATTTAGTGACAGAGAAGTCACACAATGAAGAAAAACGTAATCAGAGAAGCATTGGACGGACACGGTGAGTTGTGTCCAGACTAAAATATTTATAAAAGGGAACTTGAAGTATCTTCCCTGGCAGAGAGACCTGGCATGTGTACTGACTAGACTAGACACGCCTGGATAGCCAGTCATTTGCACAAAATTGGCAGGATGTCTAGTCCTCTCTGTCACAATTGTGATTTGGGAGTCAGTGAAACGGTGTGCCACTGTACCACTACCTAGGTCACTATCCTCTTTTCGCCAATAACAGGTTTCGCATATCTGGGGAGGGCAACACTCTCAAGGGAAGCTTGGAGAAGTTGGATTTTACAAAAATCTTAGGATATTGTAGTCAGCACGGTAGACTATGAGGAAGTCTTTTTAGAAGTGGTTTTTTTTGTCTTGATAAGAGTTGTATTGGCTTCGGTCCCACGGCTTCGGGCACCCATCATTAATAATAACATACAAAATTTCTCCACAATTGGAATTTTCACTAACCTTTAGTTGGCCTTAGTATTACATATAAATACGTTATTTAAGAAAGAAACCAACTATTTCAAGTTTGGAGCAAAACAACTTTTCCTTTAAACGTGAAATGGAAAACTGGAAAACACTGTTCCATTGACAAAGAAATATTGCCAAGTGATTTTTTGACTCAAAAGAGATGTACGCAGCACCAGACCTATCACCTATTCTGGAATCATTCGTGTAGTACCGGAGGTAATCTCCCACCAGACGGACCCAATATTAACCAGTCTTCTCCAAAAGGCAACTGTAAGAATTAACGAAAGCAAAAGTCTTGAACATTCTCTCAGAAGGAAAATCCGTGATAGAGACCTTTAAAAACATCTCGCGATGAATGGTAGAATGACCGTATCGCTTTCCCTGCCAAAACCTACCAGTTTAATTCTATATCAGGCTATTATTGCCAGGTTTTTCACCTGTACAAAGAGCGGTTCCCCAGTTGATTGCCTACTATTATCGTCAGTCATAAAACATTTGCTTCATAAACTTCATAATTTGTTTCTGTATCTCAGCAGCTTTATAGTTTTTTACTAACAACCTAAAAAACCTTATTATAGCACTGGAAAACATGTGTCTGCCCTGACTTTGCATTTTACTGGTCTGCAATCTTTTTTAATTATCAAGAGATCCTGCAAATGGGTCAAACCGGCCGAAGAAATGAAGCTGGAAAAATATCTGATCATGTTGACAGTTGAAATATTAAGTGTACAGTACCATTAATTTTGTTTCATTCACTAAACATATATATACTAGTTGTCCTGCTTTTAAAGACACCTATTTTCCTAGCCACATTCACTGCTCGGGAAAATGGAAAATGGGAAGAGGTATAATAAAAAAATGAAAGAATAAAGCTAGGTACTACAGTTTTTCATCGTGTGTAAGCCAATTGAAATGAGAATAATGGAGTCCAATGAGTTTTTGTTGTTGCAGTAAGTGTGTAAGAAAAGGGGCGGTAGCCTGGAAAAACATTAACTTAGAAATGAAGTCACCACCCTTCTCAGTTTTCTTTCTTTTTCTTTCTGCTCCTTTCTTTGCTTTCTATTGAGTCTCTCTCTCTCTCTCTCTCTCTCTCTCTCTCTGCCACTGCCTCTCTCACTCTAATGGACTTCATTTGCACACAATTTCCCCATTTTCTTTCTTCTTTTTTTGTATTTTTCTCCAGCGCAGTTATTTCTGCATGCCCTGCTGTTCCCTGTTTTCCCTCCAGTAGAGTTTTCCCCCGACCAACACCACCTTCATACCTCGTCATCATGCTGCTACCCTTTTAAACCTGGTCTGACCCCTTATTATTAAACACTGCTGGCCAATGGAAATCTTTCTTCTTCCACATTTTCTCTTATTCTTCCAAGCCAGTGTTTCTCTTTTTTCATTAATTATTTTTATTGGGTTTCCCGAATTAAATCCTGCATACCACACAGATTGAAGACAATTAACGGAGAGGTCTAAGAACTTGGCTGACAAATGGATTTTTAATTTAAAAATGAAAAAAAGAAAAGAAAAAACATTTCTTTCTCATGCCTTCACTTTCTCTTTTTCATTGTCATTTTAACTTATAAATGGTTTCTCATTTCTTTTCCTTTCGTTCCATCATGTAATGGAATCTTGAACAAAAAAAAAAAAAGAGAGAATTATGTAATTGTTTCAAACCTTAATATTGTTTTCATTAATGAACATTACATTTTGTTTTAATGTCATTTTTTAACTTTTCATTCTACTCTTATTCTCCTTTTTTTCTTTTTTTTTTACAATGAAGTCATTAAGATGTTTCACGTGTGACAAACATCTTCATTCATTGAAGGAGCTATTTGTTAATGGTTTACTTTCCTTCCGTCGTCATAACTGACGTCGGTTTCTTGAAATTTTCAACAAACAAACAAAATCAGGGAAAAAACGTGAATGCTTCTCCTGAGAACTTAATTTCAAACACCTGAAAAGGGGCTTATATGTGTGCACCTTAAAAATAACAAAAAAAAAAAAATATTCAAAATGAGGTGAAAAAGCTGACAGCTAGATCAAATAGGTTTTATTGCTCTCAATTGTGGCTCAGAGTGTTAGTGTGTGTCAAAATTAGGAAATTTATGAGTCAAATAATGTTGATGGGCAAAGTGTTCAAATTATTCACAATAAGTAACAATTTGGTTCAAAAAAGGATTAACGTGGAAGAAAAATTATTCAGAAATACTTTGGTTAAAAAAGTTTTAATTCGAATGGAAAATGCTATAGTTGTCTATAGTGAAAATAAAACACCAGCCCCGTTCTGTTGCTCGAACTTAGTTTTCTTGTTAGCCCACAAGGGATACCTATTGTATGCAGTTATTTGGGGAGTAGCTGCCCACTGGTTACCACAGCTTAGTACTCCATGCACTTCGTTAGAACAGAACAAATACACCTAAACTTCTACCCTCTACCCTTTACAGACAAGGACAAACAGAGAACAACAAACTAGGGTCTCCGTCCAGTAAATTGGCATAAGCCAATGAGAAGAAAGGGATTAGCTCAGTGGTAGGGCGCTGAACTAGCCATGCAGAGGTCCTAGGTTAGAAATGCTACCCTTAGATTTTCTATTCTTAGGAGCCTGTATAGCTCAGTGTCCGATGATGGGCAGTGTTGTGTGTAGCTAGAGAACACTGCTCGGAGGCCGGCAGTGCACTGAGAAGGCTTCGGGGAGCACAATAGATCTTTCAGGTCGCTGTGCAATAATCCCATATAACAATGTAATCTCTAGTTTTCTTGTTCAAACCATGTTGTACCAGATCACTTGCCAATACTCGCCTATACTTCGTACATGGTCCAGGGTAAAAAACTTGCTCATTCAAATAGTTAGAGAATGCGATGAAATCAAATTTGTTAATAAATATTTTCCGCTGTTCTGGTAAAACTTTACTGGTATTAAATTTAAGCTACTCTAATTAAAAAAAAAAATGAATAAAAGGCAAAGAAAAAAGTAAAATAAGAGAATTTGACAAAGCCTATATAAAAGTAATTGGGACCGCTTTTGGAAATAATAAAATTATACAATTTCCCAACAAAATAAATGAACAACAGAACCACATCCCAGAGTAGTTTTACATCAAAGCAATTAAATGATTCTAAAAACAAACCAAGAGTTAGCTTAGTTAGAGTTAGAGTTAGCTTAGTTAGAGTTAGAGTTAGCTTAGTTAGAGTTAGAGTTAGCTTAGTTAGTGTTAGAGTTAGCTTACATTTTGAATTGTTCATCCATTAATTCCCTCTCTCTCTATACGTTAGCAGACATGAAGTAGAAAGTTTTATAATGTTCAAATTGACAAATTGTATTATTCTTGTTCGAATGTTTTCATTAATATCCAAGAATAGAGAAAGCTGTTGTCCAAAGCACAATTTTCTTTATAATTTCTTCCTATTTATTGTAAGAAGAGGAAGTATTGCTGATCGTTTCAAAATTTCGAAATTGAGTTTTCACAAGGAATTCATATTTTTATTTCGCGATTTTTCCGAATATGGCTCCAGCGACTTTTTTAGCTTTCTCTTACTCTGTACCAAATTTTCTCTTGCGATCGTACAAAATTTTCGAATTTGAGTTTTCATCGGAAATAAAAATTTTCTGGTTTCCTGAGTACGAAAAAAGATTTTAAGAGAATGGTGTGTGTGTGTAGGTAAGTGAGTGGTGCGTAAACAGAGTATCTCAAAAAAGAACACTTGCAAGAAATCTGTATGGTTTTACCGTTTACATAATATTAATACATCGTAGAAGCATTGATAGAATTTCAAATTTAAAGAATCAGTTAACCGGAAATAGGCAACTTTTAGAATAATTTTTTTGGATTTTTTTAGAATTTTCTCGAAAACGGCGCAACGGTTTCATTAAATTTGCCATGCACATTGCACAGATATAAATTTATCATTTTTATTTGAAATATTTTTCCAAAAAAAAGTTGAATTTAGATAGTTTTGCTGAATTGGGGCGTTAAATTTCAAATATGGTTGAACTGGCGGGGCACTGGTTGGGTATTACTGGCGCTCCCTTCACTTCCTTACCTGTTTCGTTTGGTAGGTTGGTACTTGTCTCCCCCACCACCACCACCTTTATATTTATGTTTACGTCAAATGAACAAAATTTGAATTTTAAAGGAAATCAGTCATTTTATATATAATATTGTTTCAGCAGGAAGTAGGAGAAAGTCGTGTGAATGCTTCACACCAGATTTCTTCTCCCATATTAAAAATTCATTTTAAGTTGTTTTTTGATGGTGTAATTTTTTTTTGCCAAGTGCCAACAAAAAGGCAGAATGCATGACAGTCTGTTTTCAACAAAATCGTCAAAACAGTTTGTGGTTTATCAGCGTCTATTTAAGATAATATAGTTATCATTACGTTTGAATGAAGTGTACAAGTCAAGATATATTCACTTACTCGTGTTTGTGCATGTGTTTGAGTTTATTTTGTTTGCTTATGTGAGGCGCATAAATTCGTAGACAAAGTCGTATATATCACAAGAGCAGGGGGTATATTCTATGACTGTTCTGGCAGATATATTTGAAGTGTAACACAGTTAGTTGTTCGTGTACTAGTATTGGTGGAGATGTAGGTCTTCCTAGAGGTGGCAGTTGGTTGGGTTAGCTGATGCTGGTGGCGCTATATAAATCAAGTAGAAACTCTGTTTCACTCACTTTCTCTCTCTCTCTCTCACTTTGTGTGTGTCTCTCTCTCAAGGCTTACAATGTGTCAGGGTTAGAAACGAACCTGAGCGTACATACTAAATGCCTCCTATACAACATGATACTCTGTTCTGGAGAATCCTTCATTATATAACTCTGAATGCTACGTATATACATATATAAAGTGTGTGTTATATATAATTGCCATGTCTGATTATAACACATTCTATTATACATAAATAGACAGTTATGGAATAGATCTATCTCAACAACAGTTGTTTATGATTTAATTATTACTTCATGTTAATGTCGTACAGTGTCTATGTCCGTCAATATCTCCTAAGATGACATGCTTGCTGCCTATGTTCGGTTGAACTTAAAATTTACAACAACTTATCATAACAGCTGAAATCGAGAAATCAATTCAATTATTTCTTAACATAACTGACAATAAACCGTGTTTCATCCCTTCACATGAATGAGGCTGAATTAGAGAGACCGTTGCCTTTTATGTGAAAGTCCACTTCTCTTCCTCTCCTTAACATTTCCCTCCAGTATCATCAGATCCGGTCCTTGAATTGTTCCCTTTACGAACTTGAGGTAGGGAGGCATGTCACGCCTCGGTAATGTAAATATGTAACCAATAAATATGTATGGCGATGGCGATCCATTACAGCGTTATAAGAAGGTTTACTATGATAGTAACAGATTTCCAAAATTATGTCCCTCCTCCCTTTAAAAACATAATTTGAGACTTCTAAAATATACTTATGTTTTTGGAATTTGACTTCACTTTGTCGTAATTTCATTCTTTCGACTATAGTATTTTTCCTTGCAGAAGATGTGCGAATAATGGAAACCAATGGAAATAACCAATGCGGAAGGTAACGGCAATGTAATCTAGCCAATTAAATGTAGGTTATACAAAAAGAAACAGTTGTTGCTTAAATATATGCAACTTAAATTACATTTCAGCCATGTATATGAAACGTGAGCCCTGTAGAATTTTGATGCCGGACATCCGTTCAGCAGTAAGGTTTCCATGTTCACATCACTAGAAGTATGAGAGCCTTTTGAGAGAGATGGAAATAAAACTGTGAATAAACAGAGCAAAGAACCTACTCTCTTTACTTTTACTTCATACTTCCATCTCACTTCTGCTCACTACACAGCAAGCATACACACACACACACACACACACACACACACACTCACACGTAGATATGAATTTACTGTTTTCTCATTATTTCTGTGGAGAAATTACTTTGTACAAGAAGAACATTCTCCCCCTCGCCGCCATCTACTGTTCCCATGAAATTCTCCCGCCATTTTCTATTTCCTTCGCCACATCCTGGTAAATTTCTTATTAAAAGCGCTATGCTACTTTGATTTTACTTTCCTCTTTCTTATATAAATGACTAAAAACCTCCTTTTAGTTTAACTTAACTTTTTCTTCTTGTTCTTCCTTAATCACTGGCAACTGTTGGAAAACTTTTGAATTTAGTTTTATTTACTTTTGGGATACAGTGCGGAAAAACCGAAAGCAATCCAACGGGTACTTTGTATTTGTTTTATTTACTGACTCCTTTCTTACATATCAGTTTATCAAAATTTGCTTGGGCTGAGATAGTTGCTGTACTCTTCAGTGATGTGACATTTAAAATTAAAATAAAATAAAATGAACCATAATTCTAACGCAAGAAACGTTGAAGGCACAACGAACGGCCATTTTCATTGGGAGCGTGCGATCAGAAAGTTGTGTATCGTAACAATCGCTGTGATTGTGGCATTCAAAGCCTATATCGTCTACTGTAACTTCCTCACTGTTTCAAAAGTTGCTCATTAGCATTGATGCACTTCGTGGAAAGGAATTCGGGGATCGTTGGCTCAAAGATGGGAACTTTAACCATTCCCTCCGGCTCTATTGGAATTCTGATTGTAACCATACTACTTTTTTTGTGTGTAACTTCACTCTTAATACTTGCTTTTTTTTATATTTTTTTAATTTTTTAGTCTATAACCCTCGCAGTGTAGGGCGGCGACAAAAGGCTTTCCAACCATCTCATTCTCTTGCCCTTTCCGAGCTTTTATCCACGTCTTACCTCGCTTTTGCGAAACACCTTTGCAAAATAATATTTGCAAAATACTTTTAATATTATTCTGCCAAGAAGCCTTCGGTCCTCGCTTCCATGGCTTACTTGGGATACCGCGCAGCACATGGCCAAACTACCGTAATTGTGAGTTTTGGACCCGTTCCATCACCGAGTTCACATTAAGTGAAGCACGTATGGTTTGGTTCCGAACTCTATCCCGTCTGATCTTTCCTGCCACTCGGCAAAAAAATTTCATTTCTTGAGCCTGCAGTTTAGATTCATGCTTTGTGTTAATGGCCCAAGACTCGCATCCATAGGTCAGGATAAGCTTGAACGTGGACGCCGGCTTGGTTTTATCGGAAAGCTCTCTTTTCCCTAAAAAATTTCTATTTATGGCACAAAACATTCTGCCTGCAGCTGCACTTCGCATGTTTATACCGTGGTTGATTTTGCCATCCTTCGCCATATTGACCCCTTAATATTTAAAGGCATCAACTTGCTCCAGTGGTTGATCTCCCAGCGAAATCCTATGTGTCACATTACGCCTGGACACCACCATATTTTTGTTTTTTTTCCTCGTTGATCATCATATTCCTTAAATTTAGGTACCGTGTGATGTGGTTGAGGTTAAACTGCAACTTCTCACTTGAATCGGCTATAGTAACAGTTTAAAGCCTAATTCACAGATTTCGCAAATCCTCCCCCCCCCCCACAAATCTATTTTCAAACGAAAAAATGTTTCAAATAAAAAAGAGTTAGACATTTATGTTTGTAGATAGTGGACGAAGTTTAAAGAAAATCATTGAAACCATTTTCGAGAAAATCACGGAAAAGTGTATAAAAAAAATTATTTAATCACGCAATAATTCCGGTTGACAGACATATGCAAATGCATATTGTTTGCATTCTGAGCATAAACATGTATTTCCGGTGGTCAAGCTCAATTTCAAAAATTTAACACCATCACAGTACTTCCTCTTAAATCTGTATAAAGAAAGTTAAGAAAATACTTTTTCTATTGTCTCTTGCCTTTTTAGAGCGATTACTGGAAGATATCCCGGAGACCAGAAGAAATTTATCCTTGTTTCAACAGAAGGATGAAGAAGAACAGGAAGAAAGTACAAGATGAAGCAAACTAGATTAAATTTACGAAGTTATTTACTGCGGATATATTACCTCCGGCAATATAACCTTCCCTCACCCGGCAGTACCGATCAACACTATAACCTTAGCCTCTAAATATAACCTATCTGATAAAAGTATCAATTCTTTTCTCTCTCTCTCTCTCTGCCTCCTCTCTCTCTCTCTATATATATATATATATATATATATAATATATACAAAGAGCACTCTTTGCAATATAGCAAGATTATATTGCAATATAGCCATTTTTATTGGAAAAACGTAATTTATTGTTTATGATTTCCTTTTTTTTTTTATTATCATGGAGAAATAATAATATATTTCTTATTCCGCTGATTGCAAGACAGAATTTGATTGTTTTCTATTGTCATGTGAACTTCTTTGAAAAAAAAAAAAAAATTACTATAAAAATCACAGAATCAATTGCTTGAAAAATATACTTTTTTTTTTACTTTCTCTTATCCCAGATAAAAAGGAAGTATTATGGTGGTGTCAAAATTTGGAAATTGTGTTTCCGAAATATATGTTTTGAGGTCCCCTGAGTTCGAAATAATTGATTATAGCAAGTGTTTTAGTGTGTGTGTTTGTTTGTTAGTGTGAGAATAAGATATTTCAAAAACAAAATAATTGCAAGAAGCTCATCCTGAGTATTGTCTGTTTAGGTTGGCACCACCACATGTGATAATAAGGTTTCGGTCAAAATCCACCAACCGGAATTAAAGTAAATAAAATTTATTTGATTTTCATTAAACTTCGCTTACTTCTACACACAAAAACGCTTTCGGTATTTGAAACATTATTTGTATTTCTATCAGTTCTATTTGAAACATTATTTGTATTTGTATTTATTTCTATCAGTTCTATTTGAAACATTATTTGTATTTGTATTTATTTCTATCAGTTCTATTTGAAACATTATTTGTATTTGTATTTATTTCTATCAGTTCTATTTGAAAATTGATTTTTTGGGAATTTAGGGAAACAATAAGCGTTAAACTTTCCTCTAAAGAACTACATCAGTATCATTTACGGTTTTACCATTTATTAAATATTAGTATATATTAGAAGCATTAGGAGTTAAATTCACATCAAATTTAAATTTCGGCAACAACTTACTAAGATAAGATAAGTAAAGCTAAAATAGTATTAAATAATGTTAATGACATTCTCTTTTCAAATAAGTGTAATTACAGTTCAATGTTGAGAATATTTTACGCTACATCTCGTGTAATAATGTCTTATGGCGCTCAAGTTTGGGGTTGGAGGCAATATGAATTACTAAAAAAAGTGTCAGGGAATGTTTTTAAAGAGAATTTACTGTCTGTCGATAAACACACCAAATTATTTTTTATTATTAGAAAGTAACGTAAATAGCATGTTTGCGTACACCTTCCGCCTTCATATGAAGTACATTAAAATAATTATAAATGTTATGGATAGCAACCGGTTGCCAAAAATATTAGCCACGTCAATAATAAACAAAAAGATTTGTTGGGCTAAAGAATGGCTCAGGGCTTTTAAATGAATTCAATTTGATTGATGTTTTTAATGTTGATGTGAGGCAGTGGGTTGATCTGTTTGATGCTTTCTTAAAATGTATAATTAACAAGGAACATAAGCAGTTGATATCCAAAGCTCAAGACAGCTCATACCATTTATTATATCCGCATTTGAGATTCGATCTGAATGATCATTATTTAAATTTAGATAATTTTCTGATTGCAAAATTGATTAATAAGGTATGGTCAGAGATGCTGAATCTAAATTGCACCCCTTGCAAACGTGATGCTTCACCCTCCCGCCCGGTATCAATATGAATGTAAGGGAGGATCTTTTTCACTTTCTATTTGAGTGTCCTGGCCTATATCAACTCAGAGAGCATTATCTGGGTAAGACTGTTTTGGTGGCAGAGGAGAGGATACGTGTGATCAATGGTGGCTGCGGATGGGGTCCCCTTGCTTACTATAAAGAAAGCCTATGAATTGAGAAAAGAAAAAAATTATTTAACGGATGAATACTGAAACCATTTAAATGTTGCACTGTTACTTTATTTAAATTGTTTAATAATTAATTATTTGTTTCTTTGTTATTTGTTATGTTTTGATATTGTTATCTGTTATATATTACGTTTTGAGTAGTGTGGAACTCACCTGACGGTCTTATGACCATTGGTTTGTTAAAGAAATAGCACTGATCTGTGTGTGCATCAATTCATCAAACGTAATTATAAAAAAAAGAAGCATTAGTAGGATTTAAAATCAGTTGAAAACCGGAAGTGAGGTTTTACAGTATAAATTGCGGACTTTTTTTGGAATTTTCTCGTGAAAGAGTGTAACGGTTTCCTTTGAACCTTGAATAATAACTGCATAGACATAACCCTATCATTTTTATTTATAGCATTCACCCGAAATAATTGATTTTTAAGCAGTACTATGGAACATGCGGTGTCAAATTTTAATTGTTTAATTGTTTTATGAGGTTAGTTGCCAACACTACACTCGTCTAGTGACTACCACACTCGTCTTTGATTCATCTTGGGCAGAAAAGTGGGAAGCTAAAGTTTGTAGCGAAGGCCAGAACTATACGATCATAGATTTATGGGGTTGGTTCAATGTTTATGGTCTCCTCTACGATATAAGTTCAATCTAAAATATAATATCAGAGACATTTTCCGTGGTAGCCTGCTTCATTTTGTGGTCATCGACCGGTTTCGGGCGTTCGCCCATCTTCAGGATGCCTTTGTCAGACAGTGTGATAACACAGAGTTGCACAGAGCAAATTCAGTTAATACACTGGCCTATATCAAGACGTTTTTGGAATTTTCTCTAAAACTTTTCCAATGTAAGTCTGTGTTATCACACTGTCTGACAAACGCATCCTGAAGATGGGCGAACGCCCGAAAACGCTCGATGACTACAAAATGAAGCAGGCTACCACGGAAAATGTCTCTGATACTTTCCAGCTCTGCGGAACCAACCACCACTACAATATAATACGGTAATGTAATAAACTGTAATATAATCACTTCTACGACCTGGAATTATTTGGAATTAAAAAACGGCTGAAATGATTTTCTTTGAACTTGGAATGCTAACTGTATACTTGTCTACCCTATAGAGGGGGAGTATTGGAAACATATTTCCAAAAAGATGAATTTTATGATGGTTTTGGAGATAAATGTGAATTATGCTTAAATATAAACTGCTTCCAAGGTTCCACTGAGACTGACAGATGGCTGCGCATTATAGTCAAATTCAGGGAATCCTTATGCTCTCAACACTAGAATCATAATCTTCCCCACCTGAATTTATATGACATATTAATGCCAACTAAACTTTGAAGAAAATTTGTCCGTTAGAATCACAATAACTCCAATAAGATACATGTGAATTTTTCACACCAGATTTTTACTTTCTCTTATTGCTGTAAGAAAGGAAGTATTGCGATCGCGCCAGATTTTTGAAATTGAGTTTACACCGGAAATAGATGTTTTGGTGGCCCCTGAATGAAAAAAAAAAATGTTTTTATCGAATTGTCTGAATATCATACTTGGTATTCCGTTTAGGTATTACCATTCGATCAGCCACGAATATTTCGAGCAAAATCCATGAACCGCAAGTGCTACGTTATTGAGTGTTTTTTTTCTCAGATTTTCGTGATTTTGTCGTGAACGGTTTGAACAATTTTCTTTAAACTGCATATACTATCTACCCACGTATTCTATCGCTTTAATTTAAAACATTTCTCTGGGAAAATTGATTTTTTTGGTGATTCTGGGGGAACAGTAGCATCATTCTTTCCTCTAGAATACCACACTTCGGTATAACATACGGTCTTACCATCTACATAATATTAATAACCACATTAGAATCATTGATATAATTCCAAATTTGAAGAAAATCGGTTAACCGGAAGTGCGATTTTACAGAATAGTTTTTTTGAGTTTTTTTTTTTTTAATTTTCTCTAAAACTTTTCCAATTATTTTGTTTTAACTTGCTATGCTTGCTGCACAGATAGAAACTTATTACTTTTATTTTAAACATTTTTTGTCTGAAAACATAGATTATAGAATGGTATTGGGGGGGGTGGTCTATCTGTTAGTTTAAACTTTAATTTGCTGCACATGCTTTTCGGTTTTAACATTTGAGCGCCCTCACAAGAGGCCGCTTAGGTATACAAGTAAAATTCTCACCACCATTTTTTTGACCAGACTAAAGCTAACTAAAGATAGCAACTTAAATTAACTTGTTTTGGATTAAGTAGTATTAATTAGAGTAAGAGAAAGTCGTTTGAGAGTATGTTCGTCAGTTTGTTTTATTTAACTAATAATAAATGTTGATTACAATGAATCATCATCATCTTCATTCTCACTCTCTCTTTCTTTCTTTCTTTGAATAAGAAACAATCTAAGCCGCCATCTGTCCGCGTTCTGACATCTTGTTAGATGGCAAAAATTAGATGCAAAGAAGAAGAAAAAAAAGTTTGAACCAATTTATTCTTAAGAGTTTCACAATTTTATTTAAGAAAATAAAAAAATGGAGATGATGGAAAGGAAAAAAGAAGGACGATGGTGCCGTGATAAGAGTGCCGCCGACCGCGCTGGATCTTTCCAGCGTCCCACTTCTCTTCAAGGATCCCTAAATTAGTACGAAATACTTTTTATTTCATTTCAACTCTTCCTGAAATATTTTTCTTTATGTGAAATAAAAATCTCGTGATTAGTTCACATGATTATTTTATTATTAAAATCCACAGTTACATTTGACAGTTTTTCTTCAAAGTATCCAATTTGTTAAAATATTTAGAAGCCCTTAACTCTCTGCACTGCTGAAAGTCCGACTGTATTTCACAGTCACTTAAAGGCGTACGGCTCCTATGGTCACTGTCACTAGTCAGTATTATCATTCATATATAAAGTTTTTGATAAGCTTTAGTCCATGAAATTACATTTACACTTACACTTCAGTTTATCTCTCGCTTATACTAACCCTCTGCTCATGGGATTTCCCGCCAGAATGAACGAGCACCCGTGAACTATAGATAAACTTAAATTTCACTTAGTATGTAATATACTCAGTGGAAGGAAATGAACAAGAAGATTTGGAAGTGGAATAAAATCTGTTTATAGGAAATGTGAATATTTTTGGCTAGGTAATATTTCAGAAGTAGGCACGTACATTTTCAGATATATGTGAAACTAGATACTGTGTAATAATCACATAAATGAATTAAAACTCTATAATTTGCGATAAGAGCAAGTTGTATGAGTGTTCCACACCAGATTTTATTTTTTCTATCCAATATCGATTAATCCGACGTACATGTTGGCAAGGTGCATATTTTAAAATTCTCTGCAAGTTTTAACTACTTTAAAATAATTACTTTCGTCGAGCTGATGTTACAGAAAACATTAATAAGTAATTAGCAAAACTTGTAAGCTCATGTTTTGCACACAGATCAAGATGGAAAACTTTCATGTAAAAAACATTTTCCTTAAATTATAGGAAAATATATTGGGAAAACGATTACTCACAAATTTTCTCCAGACGTGAAAATTTTACCAAACCTTCACACAAATTAAGTTTGGAATTTTATCATCTTTCAGGCTTCCGCGGCCTTCAATATGGCGAGACTAGAACTCTATTCAAATACCCAATCAAAGGTATGGGAGAGAAAAATAAGCCCAACTGAACGCCCCAACTTATTTTCATGCCAGTGTTGATTTAGCAATCAAGACTACCTTGAAGAAGCCTATTGCAATATGGGCGAAACTCTGTTTAAAAACCACTGCCGCGACGAAGATTTAAGTGTTTTGCAAGTTGGGAAGTGTTGGATTTTAGTGCATAAATTTTATCTGAATTTGTCTACCTGCACGGTAGTGTTTTCTTCTGTTGTTCTTGCTAAAACTTGCGACCGCAGTGAAAATCTTCATTTTCATTCAAAATTACTGTGAAAGAAATTTTCCCAGAAAAATGTTTCAAACAAAAAGTTATAGAAGATTGTGTGGTTTATATAAACAATTAAAAAGAAAAACATTTGAGCCTTTATTTTTGCGAGAAAATTGCGAGAAACTGAAAAAACAAAACAAAACATTCATTAAAGTTGCATTTCGGTTGACGGGTTTCGGCCGAAACATTCGTGTCCGAAGCGGCGTTAGCAATCTTTTCCACTGAATGTTTTGTTCTCTCTCTCCCTCTCTCTCACACACCACAACTCACTTTTCGCAAGAAAACTTTTTTCTTTATACTAAGGAGTGTTTCAAACCGTTGTTTTCCGATAAAAAATCAATTTCTGAAATTTTATACGATCGCAATGCTTCCTCTTTATAATAACTTCCGTTAATCGGTCATCTTCAGCTATAAATGTGATGAGAGAACGTTGTATGGATATTTTGCACAAGTCTTTGCTAGAAATGTTTCCTGTAATCGGGAAGTTAATTACATTTCCTTTGTCTCTCTCACTCGCTCTTTGTCCTTGCATCCCTCTCAAAAACAGTCCAATTTTCAGGTAGATAGAACGAATATCCATAATAGATTGTGATGGCTCCTACTTCTCATATACTTATTATGTACATCATTAAAATTGTGTATAAAAATAAAAGCTGATGAAATCTCTTTATAGTGGGCGATGATAATCGATTAATCGTTTGGCCTGGCAAGAACTCCCTTGTTGATGGCCAGAAAGAGGGTGAGAGAGAGAGAGTGTGGTACAGGTTTTGATCGTCGCATGGTTATTGTATCCCTCTCGAAGGGTCGTCTTCCTCCACTGCTAACAAAACCTTCTATTAGAACCTCTTCAACTGTGCCAATCTTCTAATGTTAACTGAACCGTTTATTGCACTCCATTGAAAATTGTTCCACCTCCAGCTGGTATATTTAGCCATTCAATATATTTTGAGGGTATTTACAAAATGTATCCTCAACCATATAATACTATAAGTAATAGTAATAAAAAGCAATATTAATAAATAATTAGTCCGTCAAACTTAAATAGCTACATTAGTTTAATATGCAATATATATATATATATATGTATCTACAATAATTCTCAATATAAAAAAAAATCTGATGTGAAACACTCACACAACTTTCTCTCACAATTATATATAAGACCCAGTTATTAGATGAGTTGACAAATTTTATCTTTACTTACCCTGGAAGCCCCAGAGATTACACTGTCGTCCAGAACAGAGCGCCGATGACAATATAATTAATTAATTTGAAATTTAACGCCACAACTTCTGCAAAAATATATAAAATCAATTTTTCCCAAACAAATAAAGGTGATAGATAGGTGCCTGTGCGGTTAGCATACCAAGTTTAACGGAAATCATTATACCGTTTTTCAAAAGAAATCGCAAAAATCTCTAAAACCTATTCCGTAAAAGTCGCACTTCCGGTTAACCGATTTTCATCAAATTTGGAATTCTCACTAGTGGTTCTAAAGGGTAATAATATTCTTGCGGCGATAGAACCATACACAACACTGAAGTGTTATTTTGAAGGAAAGCTTGCCGCTACTGTTCCCTCCCAGTGACAGGTATAATTATTTATCTAGATAGTATACGAAGTTTAAAGAAAATCATTGGAGCATTTTTTGAGAAAATCTCGAAAAAATTATTAAAAAAAAAAAATTCAGTAAAGTCGCACTTCTGGTTGATGGATTTTGGCCGAAACTTCGTGTTAAATACGATAGTAGTAACTAAACGGAATATCAAGTTTCAGCTTGCTGCGATTTTTCGTTTTTGACATTTTGTCCACACTACATAGATAAGTCGATAAAAAAAAATTCGGGCACAGGGGAACTCATAACATAATATATTTCCGGTGAAAACTCTCGAAAATTTGACAAGATCGCAATAAGGGAAAGTAACTTCCTCTTAATGCAATAAGGGAAAGTAACTTCCTCTTAATGCAATAAGGGAAAGTAACTTCCTCTTAATGCAATAAGGGAAAGTAACTTCCTCTTAATGCAATAAGGGAAGTAACTTCCTCTTAATGCAATAAGGGAAAGTAACTTCCTCTTAATGCAATAAGGGAAAGTAACTTCCTCTTCATGCAATAAGGGAAAGTAACTTCCTCTTAATGCAATAAGGGAAAGTAACTTCCTCTTAATGCAATAAGGGAAAGTAACTTCCTCTTAATGCAATAAGGGGAAGTAACTTCCTCTTAATGCAATAAGGGAAAGTAACTTCCTCTTAATGCAATAAGGGAAAGTAACTTCCTCTTAATGCAATAAGGGAAAGTAACTTCCTCTTAATGCAATAAGGGAAAGTAAAACTACCGGAAAAACAATTTTTTTTTTGTTTATTTAGAAATTTACAATCTGTGTTACATATATACAGTGAGTAAATAGGATGTTGAATGATGAAACTGTAGGCTGTGAGAAGGTAGGAGGAGAGAAACTACCCAGCGGTAGCACTCTCTACGGGATACCAGTAGAACTGATCAATCCCGAAGGAAATCTCGGGGCCACTGGCGATTCAAACAGCGAGGTGGATTGTCAGGGATGGTTGTGGAGGCTAGAGATTGTACAAAAGGATTAGAGCAAAAGGAGAGAGTAGTATACAGTTTACGATATTTTGTCTTGGCCAGTTGTTGTACGAAAGGGACGTTGAGGTCATTATGGAGCGTAAGGTTTGACACTTAGAAAGGAGCATCAACTATCTGTCGAAGGTAGCTTAGATTGGAATGTCTGAATGGTACTTAAGTTTGTAGGTTTAGCTGAACCCCACAATTCAAGTCCGTAAGTCGAAATTGGTTTGATTATAGAAATATATATCACTCTTTGAGTTTTGTAGGTAATTTTGATCGTCTTCCGATAAGATGTTTGTGAAGAAGTTTGGCCCTTTTAGTCAATGCTTGTCTTTTAAGTCTTGTGTGTGGGTTCCACGTGAGTCTTTTGTCAATGAAGAGCCCAAGGTAGCGCACCAGATATGTTACAGGGAGAGAATTGTGATTGAAGAAGACAGGAGGACAGGAACCCCGCCGGAGAGTAAATGTGGCATGTTGGCATTTTTGTGGGTTCATTTTAATTCGCCACTTTTTTGCCCATGATTCTATTGTATTTAAATGTGTCTGTAAATTGTGGGAAGCTGATGTGATGTCTGCACAAAAACAATTTTCCCCAAGAAAATCAATTAATCGTCACAGGTTTGTAACTTCTGCATAAAGAAAAAACCATTCAAGACGTTTTGTAGAAAATTCCATGAAAACTCCATTTTGTTCAAACTTTCAAATCCAATCATTGCTCTTAAAATAGTGTAATATTATATTGGTAGATCAATCGTTCATTTTACCATAATAACTCTTTATTAAAGGAAAGTTGAACGCTGCAGCTCTTAAAAATTAAAGAAATAAAATAACATAACGAGAAATAATATAAGACAGTAGGGACACTCAAATAGTGTAATAAATATAATGTACTCAGATTAAGTTTGACTTTATGTGCGTTAAAAACTAAATATAATACTCACCATCAATATTTATGGGTAAGCCAAAGCTAACTAAACTTTTAACAAGAGAAAGTTGTCCGAGCATTTCCAGAAGTTTGGTATTTACGATTGACCTGTTATAAGTAAGCGAAATTTTCATGTCATTATTCTGACGAAGTTTAAACAAATGAATTTCTAAAAAATACTTCGAAAATTTGACATGATCGCAATAATCCCTATACCAGTAGATTATCGAGGGGATTATTGCACTGCGGCCTGAAAGATCTTTTGTGCCTCCCCCCGGAGCCTTCTCAGTGCATGCCGCCTCCAAGCAGTGATCTCTAGCTACCAACCCCGGATAGTGAGTTGTAGAGGCTCCTGGAAGAGAAAATCTAAGGGCAGCATGCTATTTGAACCCTGGAACTCCGCGTTGCTAGTCCAGTGTGCTATCTCTGAGCTAAGCCTTCTTTCTCCTATGGCTTACGCCAATCAACTAGTGACGAAGACCTTAGTTTGTTTATTGTCTTAGTCCTTGTCTGTAAAGAGTAGACTGTATGTACCTTAAGTGTATTGTGTACTGCTCTGACGAAGTGCATGGAGTTCTGAGCTATGGTAACCCGCAGGGTCGCTACTCCCCAAGTAGCTGCATGCAACAGATAGCCCTTGCGGGCTCCTCTAACAGTGGTTACCTCCTGAGATTTTATCTTACATTAAAAAAAAAAAAATAGCATTAGATAAAGAACAGAAAATAGGTATAAATAAAAGACAAAATTAGTAGGCATGTATGTATGTAATTTTGATTACATACATTCTGTTTACAGAATGAACCCATAGCAGAGAACTAACAAATTTAAAAGGATGAAATTTGTAAACAAATAATTTTCCAAGTAAATGTCAGCAGATGTTATTGATTTATATGTTAAACAGATGAAGTGTGGGAAAGTTTGTACAAGGTCAAAAGGTGAAAGTTTAGTTAAATTTTATTGCTCTTATGAAAATTTATTAATAAAACAAAAATAGCTATTTTTTTAGAACATAAAATAATTTGTTATCTACTTTTTCTAACTACGGAAAAAGGGAAGATTTATTGCGATTTTCTCAAATTTTTCACGAAATGATGTTTTCAACGGAAATATGACATATTCTGTGAACTTCCGGGTCGAAAACAAAAAGTTTTAACGACGGTATTCACTTAGATGTTATCGAAGTTTTTGGAAAAGCAACTTTGTTTTGTCACAGAAGATTTTTACTTTATCTTATTGCAGTATCAAGGAGGAGTACTGCAATTTTTGAAATTGTGTTTTCACCGGAAATACTTGTTTTTAGCGAAGGATTGGTACGTGTTTTTGGTGAATAAAATATTTTACAAAAATGAACAGTTACAGGAAGTACAAATTTGAGTTCCAATTAGGTATCCACCCCTCGCAAACGGAGGTTTCTCTGAAGATCCGGTAACCAAAGATGCGAATTTATTGATTTTTTTTTTTTCATCAGTTTTCACATTTTTTTAAACGGTTCTAATACTTTTCTTGAAACTTTGCACACTAACACGGCGTATCAATGAGTAATGACTCTTTTTTCTTAGGCTGGCTTTAAATTGCTTTAAATGGCTAGGTGAAAATCTGTAGGACAGTTTCACACCAGATTTTTCTTTTTTTTATGAAATAGTAATTATTTTAGATCAGAGAAGGGGTGGATGATCAAGGCTGTTTTAATAATTCAGTTTTTACTGTAATAAAGTGAAAACAGCGAGAAGTGTAGAAGGTGTAATGACTTCTAGAAGAATATTCACAAATAAGCAGGGTTTATTCGATTCTTGCATTAATGAAGGAACTGTTGAGACTGCTCTTGGTTAAAAATAGTAAGAGATGTATGATAATCGATATTATAATAACCAATGATGAAAATGATATAAAAAGCAAGGATAGTAAGAAAATACGAAAATATGAAGAACTTGGTTTTGAACTAAAGCAGATCGATCTATCGGACAAAATAAGATTTCGAATTTGCAATAGAGCATGGAAAGCAGTCGCGAAGAAAGCAGTACTCCTACCTACTTTACGTTACGCATATTTTTGCAAAACACAACTCAGTTAGAGTTGTGACAAAGTCACCCCTTTGAGATTTTCTTTCACGCTCTAACGGAACAGTATTTAGATATAATAATTATTATTTTTTGTTCCTTTTTGTGGAGGAGGTGAAATGCATTTACGCCCGCAGAGCTACATATTTCTCCCTCCTACAGTGTGGGAGTCCCATTAAAAAATGCACTATCCACCAAAACGTTCCCTATTATCTTCGGAACACTAGCCTGGGACCGTTTATCATATTACTTTAGGCTATGTCCTTATTCTTCAATCCTCTACATTACGCTGTTCAAGCTCACTTTTCTTAGCCCGAAGAATTGCCCGGTTATGTGTGAAACATTATTCTAGGTTTCCTCCTCACTTATCAGTCGCTTCCCATCAATGGTAGAGCATGGAGAGAACTGCACTATCTGGTTTCTTTCAGATGTCCGCGCTGGGGCATCCATCTTTTACTCTCAAAATAGGTAAAAACCGGGATGTATTACTCCTGGACAGTATACACATTGAGGTGAAGCCATCTTCCACAATAATAATAATAGTAGTAACAATAATAGTAAAAGTATTATTATTATTATTATTATTATTATTATTATTATTATTATTACTATTATTATTATTATTATTATTGTATTACTAAGAGAAAAAGATTCGGTGCGTAAAAGACAAGAGAATAATGAAAAAATAGATAATAGAATGTAAGCCGAAAAAATGGTTCCTAGAATAGTGTATTGTTATTATAGGTAGTAGTATATAGGGAGCCGCTGTTTTAGTGAAATAGAATGAGCAGCGGGTAATGGCCAACGGAAAAACTACCAGCGATAATAATGTTTTATCGACTGGGAGAGTTGCGCGCGCAGCCAAACAGACCCAACGATAAGAGGGGTTCTGTTGCGTGATAGAATGTGAGTGTAAGAGGGAGGGAACTGACAGAGCGCACCTTACTGCTGTAGCTCTGCTTTGAATATTCTGCTAGCTACCCGGCCGTGCTCGGAAGGGCCGGGACGCCGTTACAACTAAGACTACATAATAACACTTGGTAAAACTTGTACAGACACGCGCGCACTAACAAATATATAGATATATGTATATAAAACTAACTAACTACTAACTCTTAGCTTACCTTTGGTGGCTGTTCTGCAAGAACTAACATAATACAACTTATTGCTACTAGTATCCGCATTGGTAGTGAGCAGTCATGGCGAGTAAGGTGGCGGGGGATGAAACTAACAAACTTAAACAGAAACAGGAAGTAAAGGAAAGTGGATTCCGACTAGTTAGAAAATATAGTTCATAGCTTGCTGGTAAGCGGAAGTATTGCGATCCTGTCAATGAGTTTTCATCGGGAAATACATGTATGTTTTTAGGCCTCCAAACTCTTTCTAGAAAATGATCTGTTTGGTGAATGATATGTATGTCACATCACAGATGAACAACAAAAACTCACACGAGGTCAAGCTTGATATACTTTGTTTGTATATCACCATGGGAACCGACAGGTAGTTATCAGTCAAAATATCTTTGAACATATTATGTGGATCTAAAACTTTTGATATATTTTTTCAGGAAATTCATTTTCGGAAGATTTTTGGAGGAGGGTTGTCATTAGGCTTTTCACTAAACCGTCATTTCGTATATTATATAAACCTGGCATCTATATAATATTAATAAGAAATTATCGAAATTCTGTGTTTGGAGAAATCGGTTGATCGAAGGTGCGACTTAATTGAACTGTTTTTTTTATCAATTCTACGCTTTCCTTGATAAAGATAACATTTTTCTTTGAACTTGGTATACTAAATGGAGCTACCATTTTTTGTTTGAAACGTTTCTTCCAGTAAGTAGATATTGGACTATCCACCAGTAAGTAGAGAAGGGGGATTCTAGTAAAGCTTGAAGGTCACGCTTCCCTCAAATGTTTTTAATTTAGGTTCTTCCGGCTATACATATAATATTGAAGCCAGTTAAAATTTAGTAAGAAGTGAATTTGTCCGTAATAACTATAAATATTGCAATAAGTGAATGTTGTGTAACTGTTTGACAGGCCCATATCTTCCTTCTTTCTCTCTTATTGCCATTAACATTGATTTTTTGTTCTCTCTCTCTCTTGCTTAGTGCAACAAGTCTAGTGGTTGTATCAACTTTTCAAAATTGAGTTTTTAAAGGAAATACATAACTTGAGAATCTTTGATTATGAAATAAATGTTTTAAATTATTGGTCTCTGTGTGTTTATGTTTAAAAAAAAAAGAAAAAAAGTTTCATGAAGTTCAAACTTGATATTCCATTCAAGTCACACAAAGTTGTCACAAGGAAGGTTCTCATAAGAAGTCATAAACGGAAATGCAAACTTACGTGACTGGTCCTTTCTTTCGGTTTTCCAGAACTTTCTCTAAGTTCTTTTGACTCTTCAAAAAATTTCTTTTCAAATACCATTAAGCATACATTTAGTTCTATCACTTTTAATTGGAAACATTTCTCCAGAAAAACAGTAGAAGAAAATCTTATTAAGTGTTTCATATCCGATTTTTTACCTTTCTCTTACTGCTGTAAGAGATGAACTATTGCGATTCAGTCAAAGTTTTTCACCGGAAATAAATATGGATGTGTTAATGTTAACAGGATATCTTTGAAGGTTTCAGCCAAATTCCACCAACCGGAAGTGCAATATTACTGAATGGTTGGTTTTTTCTTTAGTTTTTCATGATTTTGCTTAAACTTGGTGAAGGATTGTCTGCCCATTTAACTATTTGGAACATTTTTGCGGGGAATTTTTTTTTTTTTTGGTAGGGTTCGGGGGGGAATGTACGATTTTACCAACTACATAATATAATAAATGTATTTTTATATAAATAGACAATGTAAATATAAACTGATAATATATAAATGTCTACAATTATATAATTCATAATGATTAAATAATTAAAAATAAATATTTAATATTTATGGCAATTAATAAATAAATAGTTAATAATTTGGCGATCTGCAAAGTACCTACAGGAAGCCCACAAAAAAAAACAAAAAAAAACATGAATTTTAGAATGATGATAGAATTCCAAATTTGAAGAAAATTCAGGTTAATCGGAAGTGCGATTTTACAGCATAAGTGTTTTTTTGTAATTTTCTGGAAAACGGGATATTAAACTGGGAATGCACTTTAAACTGGGAATGCACTTTAAACTCACTGCTCACTGCCACATACAAACCTATCACTTTTATTTGAAACATTTTCCCCTCCAAAGAAATGATTTTTAGCGGACTGTGGCGTTCGAATACGTACATGGGATTCTATATTATTGGCACGCTCTTCATTTCCTGCCTGCTTGGGTTGTAGGTTGGTAGTTATCCCCACCACCTTTATATGAAGGACAAAGGAACGAAATTTGAAATTTAAAAGAATTTGCTATTTTCTATAATTGTATTAACTCAGGAGTAAGAGTTAAATTCGTGTGAGTGTTACACATCCACTTTTTACTTTTATTATTTTATTTATATTTTTTTCAATAAAATTGATTTTATGCGAGAAACTTTATCACCGAATTTTCTTTTGAAAGTATGCATTTCTAAATATTCAATTTAAAATACCAATGGTGCTATATAAAGCTGAAAAATTGCTATAAGAGAAAATTGAATAACTTTGTCACTGCATTTTTTTGTTTTGCTTTCTCTTATATTCCATCTTGCCTTTTATCTGTAAATAGATAAACAATAAAAGATAAGAATTTATTGTTATATAAAAATGTTACACATTGCAAAAACTTTAATTTACTTGTCCCATTATTGAGCGAAATTACTATTTTTTTATTTTTTATTCAGATTCAATTTCTTAGAATCAATAAACAATATTTTCAATAATACAAATATTTCCATAATTTTACCATTCCTAGTGACTTTTCTTTAAATTGCGACTTTATCTCTTCTTTCTGTTCTTTTTCTTGTTATGTTTTATAAAACTCTCCGGCGGTGCACATGTCACATTATGTGATATATCTATGAAGCTTAGGAAATATTTTCAAAGAAATATCATTTTTACTTGAAAGCAAAGCAATGCTAAGGCTCGCTCTAACTGGATACAAGCAATGCTTGAATTATTCATTGCTTATGTCACTCACACACACTCAGTGCGGTTAAAGAAGACAAGTGCCTAGATTAAACTCAAACTAAAATCTAGATGTATCATAGATTTCCTAGAACCGTTCTATTTTTCTTTATTCTTTTTCCAGAAAGATGTTTCAAATAAAAGTCATACATTTATATTTGTACAGCGAGCACATGCAGAAAATCGTTGGTACTGTTGTTGACAACTAATTCCATTAACTCAAGAAACAATTCTGTAATGTCATATATCTGATTAAGTAATTTACTGCAAAATTGTAATTTTAGTAATTGTTTTTTAAAGTTCTTTAAGTTTATGTGGCCTGGGGGGGAGTGATAATTTACAGGCAAGCTCAGCTTTGGAATCGTCCCTACGGAAAACGTGCGTAAGTCCATTTTTCTGGAAAAATCAATCAAATAAAAGTTATACACTTTTATGTATACACTTATACGTAAATTTGAAAACCAGAAAAACTCGGTCCAGCAGTTTTTGAAGACTGAACAAAAAAATTCTTGTTGTTCTGATTCGTTCCGCAGAGCTGAAAAGCATCAGAGACATTTTCCATGATAGCCTTCTTTTTTTTGTGGTTATCGACCGGTTTCGAACGTTCGCCCATCTTGACGTTGCCACACAATGTGACAAACGCATCCTGAAGATGGGCGAACGCCCCAAACCGATCGATAACCATAAAAAGAAGCAGGCTATCATGGAAATTGTCTCTGAAAAAATTCTTTCTTCGGATTTTAATCCGAAACCCTACCCAACAAAAACCATCTTGTTATCGTATGTTTCGCAGTAATGATAGTGAAGTACGGTATTGCAGTGGAATAAAGAAATTTGAGCTTCTTGCGATATTCTTTTTTTGGGGGGGCGCATCGACTGCTTTGGTCATTGGCGCCGATATTCTTTTGTGACATAATATGTTCTAATAATACAGAAAATATACGCACATACACACACAATCGCATAGATTTTTTCTTATATTCAAAGAATTTTCTAAACGAATTTCCAGGTAATCAATTTTAAAAAATTTGCTGCGACCATAAAATTTCCTTCATACGGAAATGAAAGAAAGTAAAAGTCCGTGAATACATTGCATAATGTAGTGAATTCAAAATGTTTAATAATCATTAGAGTATGGATACTATAAATAGAACAACATATGGACCGTGACCCAATATATAGGAGATTAGTTAGGCCAATATTGATCCTTTGTCTATAGGCAGCGCTTTAAAAGGCCGTGAAAATGGTATCTGCAAATCAGTTTCAATTTTAAATTCATATTTCCCTAATTTTGGAAGAAAAAAAATGTAATTATTACACAAACTGCAGTAACGTTGAAATGAAATAATCCGCAGTTAAAAAAAAAATTTTTGTTTCTATATTCTACGAAGTTTTACTAAATATTAATTTGCATTCAACACAGCTAGGGGAATCTACACTATAATGAGGAGTACTTTAGGAGGGGATAATCTGACATCCTGGCCCCTCCAGAAATTCCTATAAAATAAATTTGCTCGCAAAAAAAATCATTACGTGATCACTTAGTTTATCATGTTTAAGGAAACCAACACGAAGTTCTAGAAAATTGGAGGAAAACTAAAAAAAAGTCTGGTGTGAAACACTCAAACGACTTCCCTTTATTCTGTAGTACAATTATATATAAAAGGACAAATTTACTCAAAACTCAAATTTTACATACTTGTATAAATAACATAAATAAAGAGTTTGTGGGGATGAGTACTCGTATCTACCTACTAACTTTGGCAAGTGGAGAAGTGTTTACATTGCAGCCCAGTAGAGCGCACAAAAAACACTGAATCAACTGCATGTAACATTTTAAATTGAATGCCACAAATTCCGTACCACTATCTGTTTCAATGAATTAATCAATTTTTTGGGGACAAATGTTACCTATAAAAATGATACGTTTATATCTGCGCAGTGGCCATTCCAGGTTTACAGAAAATCGTTATAGACATTTTTGAGAATATTCAAGAAATAAAAGCTTTACGTTACTGCTTCCTCTGGATAAATTATAAAAAGGGGGACGTAGGTCCCACCAACGTCCAAAAGAATCTATTGTCAATTTCCCGGTTTTCTTGGCTAGAGCTTGTATTTGATGATAATACGATGAATCCTGTGCTTAATTAAATCCTTTTTAATATCCTTAACAGAAGTGCAGTAATTATCTGTTAACAATAACAACTGTTGCAAATTACCCGCTATCTAGCAATATTTTTAGACCTGCCTTTCTGTTTCAATTCAGTTTTCTACAACGAGTTACATTAGAAAATTGTATAGAAGTAATAATAAGAGTATTGCTTTTGAGAAAGATGAGATATTTCGTGGTTGGCAAACTAAGTCTGCTTGTTCTTATTTGAGTAGTACTTGACAATGATGAGGTCCATATGGCATCTTGGCATAGACCTCTCCCAGTAGGTGGCCAATTGGTCTAATGCAGAGAAATATGACTCTCCAGCACTGGTCGAGAGTCATATCTAGGGAGGGTCACAAGAGCGCCTACAGTTTATTGTTCCCCAGAGAAAGAGGGAAAGCCACCTTGTATATAAACAGAAAATACCCAGTGCTGGTCCCCGAGAATTTAACACAAGTTCAGTATACTTGTAGAAGTGGTTCAGTTAGAGCATTGGACTATCGCAAGGAGGGGGGGGAGTACTATCACTGTATACACAGTACACATGGCAACACTGAGATAGTCAACTTGTGTAAACAGGTGATTTACTTTAGTCGGTTACAACGTTTTAAGGGGTTTTGGTTTACTATACTGACTCTCTCACCTCTCTGATCAGATAAAATATAGAGCTGGTACTTAGATTTACACCGCACTTGCCAATACAGGCCGCTGTTCCTATAGGGTAAATATTTCATTGTACCCAAATTAAGGTAACTCGATTCTTGACTACATTCCCTAACTCTTTCTTTTGCCTTCCATGTTTTAATACAGTTTATCAATACAATTGTATTCATTTACTTTTCCTTAACTACTTTAAGAGAGAAGGTATTGCTTTTATCGCCGAGACACAGAGATCGAGTGTAATTCGGTGTTTGACAACTTTATAAAGAAAAATTTCTTAATATCTAGCTTAAGATTTATCTTAAAAACTAGGTGATAAAATATGGAGTTATTCGGTTGTAATTGGCAAAGAAACCCCACCCCACTATTTATTTGATTACTGAGAAAAGTCGCGCTTTTCATGCTCAAGTTCATTTTTGTCCGAACATGTTGGATAAATTACATAGTCAACTAAGCCAGGAAAATGTAAAAATATATGGGAGATGAAAGATTAGAGAAAGATCTTTTCTGTCTAGTGGAAACAGGACTAGTCTTCAATAGGTCAACAGTTTTAATAAGAGAGCTTTGCCCCTCCCCGGGAGCGTTGTTCCGCATCTTTTGATCTCTGCTTTATTGCATAAATGTTTGAGTTTTACCTCCCGCCTCCACCTTCCCAAAAAGAAAAACTCAACAAAATTTTATAACTTTAGCTTTATGATATTCAATTAAAACCCAGTGTAAAATAGAATGACAAGTGATAAAACAACTAGTTATAACTTTGAACAATTAATTACATTATATTAGTAATGTTTGTTTTGGTGGTAACTCTCCTTTTTGGCGGGGACATCAAATTACCAGACTCTTGCCGCCATTCTACCAAATTATCCCCTTATATTTTCACAGCAGATAAATGACTTAAACAACACAACTGCAAACCAACTAAGCAACCTCTACCATTGCTATTTATTTGTTTATATTGACTCCAGAATTTATCCTGCCACAATTCTTGCTGCCAAACTTCCCGGCAAAATACTCGTATTAGCGTTCACATTGGTCAGTATAAAATAATATAATTGGATTGCCATGCCAAACCCCCAAACTTTAGCCACCTCACACATGCACAACTTGATCGTTTCACCTACCCTCTCGGATTCTCATTTCCTCTGAACTCATTGATTATATATACATTCCTTATAAATTATATACAATATAAAAGCCGTGTTTCTGGCCAATATTCCAGATAAACATTGTGTGACAAATTTAACCGTTCTAAACTAATACAGATAGCTCTCTATCTAGTCCAAGGAGGTCGCAGTGCACTCCACTGCAAAACATAACTCCTCCCCACCCAATCCTCCCCCAAAAGACCTTAATGCAGTAAGAAATGTTTCAAATAAAAGTCATAGATCTACATGTATGTGGTGTACATACAAAGTTTAAAGAAAATCCTTGGAGCGTCTTCGAGAAAATTAAAAAAATGAAAAATCGGTTTAATAGAGTAGTACTTCCGGTTGACCAGTTTTGATCAGAACCTTATTGGTAGTTCCTCTGATAGCACTTAAAATAAATATTAAGTTTGAACTTTCTGCAATTTTTCGTTTTTTAAATTATGCTAACCTGGATCAATTTCTAAAAATCTCTTTTTTTTGGACTCAGTGGATCTCAAAACGTATATTTTTGGTTAAAACTCGGTATCAAAAATTTGAACCCGATTGCGATACTTTCTCTTAACGAAAGTAATAAATTAATAATCCACTAGAGCCAAAATTGTGGAGGACATTGCAAGTAGAGGACAACGCAGAGCACGCTTTTATATTACATGAAGAAAAGCTAAAGGCGTAATGGAGCTTAGGTCGTAGAGGGGGTTAATGTAATTTAATAATGGTG
>JAAEAF010008316.1:0-34829 GCA_011037195.1 Triatoma infestans | reverse complement strand
TTTTTTTTTTTTTGAAACAGAATTAGTTAAATTTATTAAATTTATAAATGCTATAATCTTTTCTACATTGAGCTTATGTCAGATAAATTTTCTAGGCGACACTCAGTCGTATGATTTTTTTTCACACCAGATTTTTCCAAAGACACAAACAGTTAACATATAATTGCTTTCCTTTTCCCAAAATATGTTATTGATTTTATAAAGTTCTAAACTTTGTATGAATTTTATCGAAATATATTATAGATGATGTTGTAATAAAAGATATATATAGGCCATTTACTGAATATATGTCAATAAATACTTGCTGAACATTTCATCTCAACATTCCATACAACAACTTTGTATGGAAAAGAAGTAGATAATAATAATAATAAAAAAAATATTACTTACACTGATACTATTTATATGACGAGTTAATGCGGTGTAAGAAAACTTAAGATACTTGAATTTAAGAACTTTGCTTTTTTAGGTTTGCTGGAACTTGGCCGGGTATTTTCTCGCACATGATTAAAAAGATAAAAGCTTCTTTCTTTGTTTATTTTATGTTCATTAAAAATTTTTATTACACTTTTTATTTTCTAATTTTTCCAAAGAAAATTAAAGTAACATAAAGGATCTTACCCTCGGGTAACAAAAAAAAAATATAATAAATCGTCACTGAAAACAAAGCAATTAAATAATAAAAGTTAATCAAATAGTTTGATCTTATTATCCTAAGGGGGTGGGGGTGAAATAAACTTATATATATATATATATGCCCCCTTCCCCGACTACAATGACGTAAAGATAAGAAACAACAAGAGTAGACAGTCGATATAATAATAGAATTTTTATTACAAGAAGAGAAAAAGAGAATCTTTGGAAGAGTTCGAAGTGAGTAGATTTTCTGTTTTCGTAAAGACTTTCTGAACTGTTTACGATACTAAAATGGATCGTAAATCAGAAAAAGGGAGTAGAGAAAGAGAGAGAATATTCGAGCAAGTTTGTTACTGGTTTCTCTGAACTACACAAAAAATAAAATAAAATAAAATAGAATTCCTAAAAATATAGACTAGATATATTTTATAGTCTTAAGTCTATCATTTTATAACAAAATTTAACATAATCCCATTTTTTAGTGCTTATTACAATTTATCTTTTCTTTTATTTTTTTTTATACGTTAATGAAAAACAACAAGCACTATAGATCATACATTTAAATCAATACGAAATATCCATATTAAAAATTTCTCATATATTATAATCAGGTGAAATAAATATAAAGGAATATCTGGAAGAAGGATGCTGCATTTAAATCTACCTTAATATGTTTATATCAAAGTTCCTATACGATATAAAAAAGTTTAGAAGCAAGGGGTACCAACAATAGATGACGCTCTGTGTAATAAGAAAGATTCCGAGATAGTGGAATGAATTGAGAATCGGATTGAACAAAGTTAAATCGAAAACTAACATCTCCGGTAAGCTTAGACAGTTCATCCACAGTCTTTCCGTCAGTGTTTGTAGCTATAGCCATGTAATGATAGCAGCTATCATTACATTCATGTAATGATGGTTGAATTGATGGAAATGGGTTACATGCTTTACCGGGTAAAGAGTGAAGAGAGTTGTGATTATTGTTGGTTGCGTATTGAATGTAGAGTGTGTAGCTTGCTGTCGAGAGTTAAGAACTGTTGCTTGTTCTAAAGATGGTGAGGTAGTATGGCTAGCTACTAGATAGATAGAACTTTTAAGGTTGATGTTGATGTAGTGATTCCTTTAAGTTTTCCTGGTGATTGACTTGTACTCTTTAAAGTTGATTTATTACTTGTCGTAATCTTTAAAGCAAAGTTTGTGATTGCCCTTAAGTCCCTTAGATGATCAGTTTCGATTTTCCTTACAACTGAAGGTGAGAGATTGGCAGTTATGATTGAAGTTCATTCGCCAATACACTGTTTTGGGCGTGATAAAAGAGTGTATTGCGTAGTTGACATGTGCTTGTAAGTGGCGCTTCGATGCGGTGGCTAAAGAACTATTGAGTCCAGCTTTTCTGTGGTGAACTTGCTGGCTACTGGCTTCCATTTCAGTCACGATGTGCTGCGATCTTAGGAGAAAGTTGAAAATTGATTCCAAAGTCGCTAACTGCTACATTGAAGCAGTTCTTAGAGTTCCAAATCAGATTGAGGCTGGTTATGAGAGTAGCGAATTGTCTTGTTAGTGAGATCTGAGCCCGTTTTGTGGCAACTAAGAAAAGCCATATTAATGCAACTTTTGTAAATGGAAGGTCAGTAACCTCATAAGAAAATGATTGGGATTCCTAGGGCAGGCAAAGAAGTTCATAATCGCTACTCCACGCCTTGTAAGGACACTTAGGTGATAGTAGGTCTATTTATAAAGCGACTGGTTTAAAACAAAGTACCTAAAAGCTTTACAGTCCACTTGGCGTCCTCTAGCAAGTTGTTTCTCTCTAGTAGCTGCTGCTGATCAAGTTGCCTAACTTGAGAACACCAAGAAGTGTTCTCGCATCAGCAACATATCAAGAGATAGCGGGAAACTTCTTGACCACCAAGAATCAGATATGGTGGTCAACCGCGATATAAACAGATATATGTCGCGGAAAGAGTAGGCTGGGTGCCATAGACAGTCCCACGCTTCTATGATGTTGTGCGTCATTGGCAAATGTGTAGCAACACATTAAAGTAAACGCTTTTGCCATACGAGGAATATGATTTTTTTTTAGTCTTGGTCAGCAGCTAGTTAAGAGTAAAACCCTGGTCCTGCAGGTTAAGAATAGACTGGAATGTGGCAGCCTCTGCAGGCAGGTTTTCCTGGAAGAAGAAGAAGAAACGGTACAGATGTTCCCCTTCCTAGTCAAAGAATGCAGTTCCAACTTCTGGGAGAAGAAAAAGGAAAAACTAAAGCGTCAAGAAGCTTTACATAAGAATTGCTCTCAGACTGTCACAGCTGATTAAAGTTTTGGAAAGACATAACAAGATTAAAAAAATAAACCATTAAGGGTCGTTGTGGTTGTAGGCGGATTAGCCAATTTAATCTGAATGAACTCATTGTTCTACTTTCTCTTCGAATAATTCAAATAATTAGCATTTCAGATACTAATCATGAATTTATTTTTATTTTTTTACTTTTTTTTTTAGTTATAGCAATAAAAATACCTTTACTGATTTAATTTACAGATTAAGATTGTTACATTATTTCTAAATTATCCGCGATATGTTGTATGATACGAACAATTATTTAATCTCTTCTATTACAGTCTTGCATAAAAAGAGTAAGAGACTTTCGCAAATTGATCACGTTTAATGTGACATCGTGACTAAAGTCTTCTTTTTTTTAAAAAAAAATCTTTTAAAACTTACTCACTTGACATTCTCTCTTTATCCTGGTGACGTCTTTATAAAGAAATACTTTAAACCATTCTATTAGATTAGAATAATCTCCAATCATTTATTTAACAGTTTTTGAGAGGAAAATTAATTGTTTAATTTTTTATATTACTAAGTAAATTATATAGCAATTTATATAAATACTAAGTACTTTAAATATTATAGAACTTAAAGAAACAGAACAACTTAATAAAAGCAGCAGAGAAGAACTCTACTTTAGTATACTTCAGTTAATTTTGTCATTTGGAGCATTTTAGGAAATCTTTCTCTTGCAACTTCTTTTGAAATATTTTGTTGGCCTGTTCCAACTGAGTTACAAGTTTTTTGAATCCTATTTTTTTCTGCCACGTCTTAAATTCTTGAAAGTAAAATTCACTAAATACCAAAGACACTTCTGTAAAACTGTCGATCTTCAGAAACTATTTGTGTTCAATATATCCCAGTCAGTGAGTTGTCAGTTCCTTTTCACAAGTATTCGTACGCCTTTCACTGGACAAACAACATTATTGCATAACTTTACTGTCACTCAAAATATGTGGTCCATAAATTTTATAAATTTGTCTGTGATTCTCTACACCTCACTACTGTTTTTGTTTTTTTTGTTTTTTTTTAATTTATTTTGCTAACAATATGCGATCACAATTTCACAGTTGGCGAGATTACATAACGACGCACAACCATTTTAAGTTACTCACACATTGTCTGAAATACATGATGTTACGTTATTATTTAATCATTATTACGCTTCCCAAAATTGTTGCAATTTCCTAGCGGACCTTACTTTTAAATTGGACGCCTTTGTAAAATACTAAGCGCAATATAAGAAAGGTTTGAGGGTAGTGCTTATTACTCGATACGTTGTTGTTCAATGCAGGAAGTCACTAGGCCGCCAGTGTTTCAACCGGCGAATAATAAAAAGTATTGCAGATTTATTTAATAACGCTTAGTTTTTTTATTACATTTGAGACAAGCCAAAAAATCTCATAATTTTTTTTTATTATGTAGAATATATTTCTCAAAGTAGTCTTGCGTAGTTGTGGAATTCCTGAAAGGTTTTGTAAAAAAGTAAACGACGTTAAACGACGATTCCTGAAAACAATGTTAATAAAAAAGTAGTAGATTGGCTGCTTGGAATTATTTCAATGCAAATTCAGGTGTAACTATTAGAGCTTCATCTCATTTGATGACATTTTAAAACCTGGCTAAAAGTGGAGACAAATATGGAAAGATGAAATTAAATTGCAATGCTCAAAGTAAATATGGATAAGTTCTGTACAATTTACTACACAGTTTGCTGGAACCTAAAAGAAATGTAGCTTTAGCTTATAAGCTAACTGCATCAGGTTTACTACATGCCGAATAGTAAAATTTCCTTGTGTTTTTTATTATAGAATGTTCCGAAGAATATGTTTAATTGTATGTAAAGTTTTATTCTATAATAACCTTGATTTGAAATTTTATATCAATTAGGTAATAAATTAATAATTATAATTTTTTTTAACAAAAATATGCATACAAAATAAATTTGAAATAAAAATTAATTATTATAATAATCTACAGAACACATAGATAATGCAAAACTAGTAACAATAATGTTAAAAACGTAAATTGACAATTCACAAAAAGGTAATCAAACCACACGCATTCACAAAAAGGGAAATGGTTATAAATAAAATTGTCAAAATTAGTACGAAATGAAACAATGGTAGCATAGATAAAAAAAAAAAAAATAAAATCAAACGACATCCAGAAGAGAAAATAAGTAAAAAATATTAAGAGGGTATAATATATGTAATAAAATTTTCTATCAAATGGGTATTCAAAAACAGTAAAATTTGTGGCGGGTAAAAACAACTGGGTCAATGTGTCAAGGTTTTTTCTTTCTTACAAGCAGCTATTTACTGGAAAAAGTAAAAGAATGTAAATATATGTAATCATTTTATATTTATATAGGTGAAAAGTAAGTGAAAATATTTTCTCAGTGGGGTGAAAAACTACAATGTGAATAAAGTGCATTAGTGAGAATTGTAGAGAGAAAATGAAAAAAAAAAAAAATAGATCAAATATACTAGGACAAGTGCATTCTAACAGTTTATTGTTAGAGGGGAGTGTATGTGGGTGTAGCGGGGGTGGGGGCAAAATTTAGTTTGTTAGAAGACACGTACCTTGTCTATCAGATCTGTGTTGTATTTCTGGCCCTATGTATTGTATTGGACAATTTTGTCACTTTTCTAAAATATTTCTCCTCCTAAAATATAAACTATTATCAATAATTATTAATAATAAACTAATTTCAGAAAAGAAAAATAATTAATTAAATTTCATTAAGATTTATAAAAACTAAGATAAAATATCGATTTCATCAATAAAGTAAAGCATATAATGGTGTAAACAAATTATATATGAGATATATATATATATATGTAAAATTAGATTCAAAATACCTTCTACTATATTATGTAAAATAACAGATGCGTGAAATTATAATACCAGCTCTGAAATATTAAATAAACCAATATCATATTTAGTAATAAACATAATAATCGAATGAAAACCAAGTCACGTTCTAAAGTCCAAACATTAACAACTTCCTTTCATAAATATTTGTGCAGCTTGTCTTTCTATCGTTTAGTTCACAACAGTAGTAGCAAAGATAACTTATATGTTAATGCTTTAATAACTACAGTTATTAAGTGTGGGGGGGGGGACAAAATTTCACCATTTTAGTTTCGCTTTCATTATGCTACTTCATGTTTACTTAAAAAAAAATATTAGTCAATTAATATTTGGTTTGATATTTTATCCGTTGTAGCATGCATATTTCTTTGTTCCTGACCGGTTTCGGATTTTCATCCATCATCAAAGCAAACAACTTGTTGGTTTCAACCAACAAGGGTGAGTGCGACAGAAACATTGCGTTGAATCACGAACTTGGTGAATTTGGACTGCCCATGGATGAAAATCCGAAACTAGTCAGGAACAAAAGGAATATGCATGCTATGACGGATAAAATACCAGATGTTGTCATTCGTGTTAACACTGTGGGTCCACCACTGCGGACCTATCCACATATTCAATTGGTTTGTTACATTAGGAATGATCATATGGGATAAAAGAACTAGCTAATTCTTCTTGGTGCCACAAGCGAGGAAAGACGAACAAACTTATTATAGTATAGTATTGTCATAATATGATGGAATAATATATTCGACTAGATTCGACAAGCATTTAACAGCAGAAGAATTTTACCAACAGCGGTCATAGGCGAAGAACTGGAATTTCCACTCAATGCTGTATGCCCAGACTTTCGCCCTTAGCCAACGAAGACTGCTGGAAACCTCAGTATACGGCAGTCTTTATGATACAGAATAAGTATTCTACTGAAAGCCTGCAAGACAACAGGTAATCTATTTATCCCGGTTAGTCTGTCACTATTACTCCTCTTTTGCTTCTTACTAAAGTCCACGTACACGTACACTTTACAAAGACTGCGTAATATGTATAAAATATCGACATACAAGGGAGACCTAATGAAATATTCGCTGCGAATTTGAATCCTTGTACACAGATGCTGCACGAATGATTTGCCTTGTTCTATCAGTTACTGTCTTCGGACCATTCGCAACGGGTTGCAGGAGCTGCTTGAGCAGTCTGAGAGAAATTCTCGAGAGTTAGGAATGTACGGCAGCAGACTAGCGGGTGAAAATGTGTAAGCATTGTGTTGTGGATGCACCTATAAAAGAAAAATGACCACAAATAAGTTAACCCAAAATCTGAAGAAAACTGAGGCACATCACAGCAATCAGGACATTACCCTTTGAACCATATCTGTTCTGTCTTTAGAGTCACTCTCAAAATTATTATCTTAGTAAAGTCTCTCAAACTGCCTAATGGTTTCTCCATAAACGAAGGCAATTCAGGTTTCTTCTTGCTTCAACAGAAGCGGTTATTTTATGCTTATTAGTCTCATTTTTATTTTGTACCAATTGTATCACAATAGAAACCAATCTCCCCTAGGGGGGAAGTGGACTAGCCAATTTTTCAGGGATCTGGGAGTCCCTGCACTACAACACGCGACATCGCCAATATTTACACACATACCTCTACATCTAGAGGTAATTGATGTTCGTAAACACTGTGTTTAACGTCCCGCAGGAAAACACTAATTCATCATACACACACACACACACACACACACACACACTCCAAAAATTTTACACACTTTTGACGACACTATGACGACATTCTGAGTACAAACACAGACAGGCACCTAAGGAAGCAACAATTACATCCCTCAGGTCGCACTGGATTCGACTTTATAGCTACTCGCTCTATAAACCTTCAAACAATGGACCAAAAGTTATACAGTTATTAGTGTTATACAGTTGTGTCCAACGCAACCATCTCACAGGATCCGTTTAACTGGATCATATTGGAAGGTTGAGTTTGAAGGTTTGTTATGTCCAATTTTTGCTGCCATCTACAGATCTAATCAGTAGTATTCCAAGGCTACGGAGGGGTCAAATTTGTTTTCTTTGTAATTTTTGCTGGTAAATTTGTAAAAAAACATAATGTCTGACCTTAATGAAACTGTTTTAAATAAACTGTGAGAATTTATTAATAAAGTAATGTTTGAAGAAACTTTTAACAACCACTGAAAATAAAATAAATTTTAGTAAACATACCAAGTTTAAATTAACTATAATATATTTTAAAATGTAGACAATATTTTGAAGTAGTTTGTTAAAGTGATAATATGAGACAATTTCTATGTAAATTGGCAACTGGAAGGTAAAGTTAGTTGGCCTAGAATTTAACTAGAAATAGACACATTCAGCGTTAACGTTAAATACAATTAAAAAGTTTTCCTTTAATAATTTTCGCGTCCGACTCTTTCATGTGCCAAACTGGCAAAATAAGTATTGATTTGGAAATCATGTGTGTTTCAACACATGGTTACATTAAATAATGAAATAATAAAAAGAAGACTGAAAAAAATATGATTATGAATGTTGAACTGTGATTGGATGTATGAGAGTATTGTTTGGTGTGTGTACTCTGAATGTTTGAAGTTAGATTGTGTATTACTTAGTGGTTGTTAATAGAGAAGTTGTGTCAACTCGAGTGATTTTTATTGGTTAGACTAATTAGGTATATTAGTCTAGACGTGTTAGTAGGCCTACAGATAGCACGTAACAATTAGTGTCAGAAGTGGGATAAATTCGGAACGAGAAAGTATTGTTGTACATTGAATAATATTGCTGTATAACGGAAGTTACATGGTCGCACTTAAAGAATTTGCGAAATTACTTCAAAAATATCGCAAAGAATTTGATAATCAAATGGAAGCATTAGTATTAATGAGAAGAGAAGGTGAGAAAAAAGAAGTCATTCGGATTGAACATGCGGAAGAAAAGCTCCATGAGTTAAATGGCAATGGAATCCAAACTAGGTACTAGGTTAGTAGATGGAAGAGCAAAAAGGAAATTACGGCCACCATGGTGTGTACGAACAGGAAGAAGAAGAAGAAGAAGACGAAGAAGGAAAAATTGCAAGAGTAGCAGCTTGGCAGGCCTACCGGACATGGAATCTGTTCGGGACGAACAAAATGAAGAAGGGGATGATGTGGCAAGCCGGCAAAATAAGTATTGATTTGGGAATCAATGTGAGTTTATACACATGGTTACATTAATTAATAAATTAATTAAAAATATGCTGTGTGTGAAAAAACATGATTGTGAATGTTGAACTGTGTCTGGATATGCGAGAGTTTTGTTTGGTGTGTGTGTACTCTGAGTGTTTGAAACCTAAGTTTTATTGTATATTACTTAGTGGTTGTTAATAAAGAAGTTGTAGCGTCAACTGGAGTAATTTTTATTGGTTAGACTAATTAGGTATATTAGTTTAGACGTGTTAGTAGGTTTACATATAGCACGTAACAATTAGTGCCAGACGTGGGATAGATTCGGCAGATCCGGTACGAGAAGATATTGTTGTACATTGAATAATATTGCAGTGTAACGGAAGTTACATGATCGCGCATGAAGAATTTGTGGAATTACTTCAAAAATATCGCGAAGAATTTGATAATCAAATAAAAGCATTAGTATTAGTGAGGAGAGAAGTTGATGAAAAAGAGAGAAAAGAAGTTAACGGGAATGGTCATGCGGAAGAAAAGCTCGATGTGTTAAATGGAAATGGAATCCTAACCAGGCACTAGGTTGGTAAGTGGAATAGCAAGAAAAGGAAATTGCGGCCACCCTGGTTGGTGCGAACAGGAAGAAGAAGAAGAAGACAAAGAAGGAGAAAAACGAAAATTGCAAGGGTAGCAGCTTGACAGGCCTACCGGACATGAAATCTATTCGGGACGAACAAAATGAAGAAGTGGGATGATATGGCAAGCCGGCTAAAATAGGTATTGATTTGGGATCATGTGTGTTTATACACATGGTGGGTTTTAATAATAAAATAATAATATAAAAAAGACGGGGAGATAAAAATACGATTGTGAATGTTCATCTGAGTTTGGATATGTGAGAGTATTGTTTTATGATAATATGCTCTGCGTGTCTGAAACCTAAATTAGATTGTGTATTACTTAGTGGTTGTTAATAAAGGAGTTGTAGCGTCAACTGGAGTGATGGTGGGTTTTAATAATAAAATAATAATATAAAAAAGACGGGGAGATAAAAATACGATTGTGAATGTTCATCTGAGTTTGGATATGTGAGAGTATTGTTTTATGATAATATGCTCTGCGTGTCTGAAACCTAAATTAGATTGTGTATTACTTAGTGGTTGTTAATAAAGGAGTTGTAGCGTCAACTGGAGTGATTTTTATTGGCATATTAGCCTAGACATATTAGTAGGCCCACAGCTAGACTCTAACAATAATTTCTTCCGTTCAAATTTGTAAATACAATGTTTTTAAAATTTGGCAAATCACTTGAGAAGTCTCCCTTAAAAGAAAACTAATTAAATATATGTGATCGTTCAATAGGAACGAAATTCAGGTTTTGTTTTAATGTGGTTTATTAAATGAATCCTCACAATTTATCTAGTGTTTGAAGAAATTCCCTTATACATTTACATATCTGTCTAATTACTAGTATTTCTTGTGCCGATTGAAAGAAATTTTATGTCTTAAAAGGAACCAGTTTTGTTAATTTGCTTTTTCACTTCTTTGTGCCTATGAAACTTGACACCACTTGGTGATTCCTTCAGGAAAGCAAACTGAAAAGTAACTCCTGGAAAACAAGGCTAAAACTTAGGGTCTCCAAGTAGAAAAACTTTAGCCTTTTGTTGGGAAAAAAAATCTGATGTGAAACACTCACAAGAGTTTCTCTAACTCCGATTTGCATAGTTACATAGTCCTTATTTACATAGGTGTGAAGTTACATAGTCCTTAGTTTATCAAACTCTAATATTTAAGACTTCTTCTGATTATAATTTATTTGTTTAATTCAACTAATAATTAGTTCGATTCCTTTTTTATGTCGTGCGAGATTATTTTTTATGTAGATTTTGATTGCATTATCTCATGCATAGATTTCCATCTTTAATACTTTATGGACTGCGCCACGTACATAAATTATGGACAATATAATGAATAGCTAAAAACCCCAGGTTTAAGAACAGTTTTTTAACTGAATATTATCAATTCCTTGGAGAATATTTTGTGGGTGTTTAACATCAATTTTATTTTGTTCCATTAGTATAAATGCCAAATACCAAATGGCGGATCTTGCTCTTTTTCAATAATGCAATGAAATTTGTGTGTTTTTTCTTTATATCTCTCTCACATTAATGATAAAAAACAGTAAATATTCTGATTGGCTTAGCATAGACCCACATTTCACACCTTCACTTCTACACCGTGATTGGCTAATTATTTATAGCTAATTATTTCTATAAAAAATCTCGTTTAGAATTTGTTTACTAATTTTCCCTCCTTATGTATTTAATAAATATCAAATTGTGCAATAAAATCTCTTTTTTATAAAAAGTGGAAAAAACCAAGTCATTTCTAACATAACATTTACTGTTTTTGTATCATGAATGTGAGATATAAAGAAAATACGCAGGAATTTTATTCCAATATTGAAAAAGAAGGCATATGATAATAATGCAGAATGGAAGGTGCAATAAAGTCCGCCATTTTGTATTTGACCTAACGGAACAAACTGAAATTGGTAAAAAATATAATTTTCACAATTCCTCAAAGATCACATAATTAGTTTAAAGAAATTCGTTTGAGGCGTTTTAGAGAAAAATAGCAGAAAACTGATGAATACTTTTCAGTACAAACGACCTTCCAGTCATCCGATTTTCTTCAAATTCGGAATTTCAACAACATATTAAAATCTAATTAATGTTATTTAGATGGTAGAACTGTGTAATAGGACTTTAGAGGAAAACCTAATACCACTCCTCTCAACCAAAAATTGCCCTAAATGAATTTTCCCGGAGAAATGTTACCAATAAAAATTGTAGCTCTTGTATATGTAGTTGATATACCAAGTTTAAAGAAATTCGTTGCAGCCTTTTCAAGAAAAAGTGAAAGAACCATTTAGTAAACTGTTATTTCCGATTCAGGAATTTTGTCACATAACTTATAGTGATACCTAAACGGAATATCAAGTTTGAACTTTCTGCGATTTTTCGATTTTTATCTATGTTGTTCACATACTCAAACACACAGACAGGCCATTCTCTAAAACCCATTTTTTGGACTCAGGAGACCTCAAAAAGTGTATTTCTGGTGAAAACTCGATATCGAAAATTTTACACGATTACAATACTTTCTCTTACTAAGGAGTAAGAGAAAGTAAAAAGTGTATAACAGTCCTATAGTCTGCAAGTAAAATAAAAATTAAAATTTTTTTAGAAAAGTCACATTTTAATTGATAGATGTTGACTGAAATCTTCGTGCCGAATACTATGGCGATATCTGGACGAAATAACAAATTTAAACTTCCTATTTTTTACTTTCTCTTACTCCTAGTAAGAGGAAGTATTGTAATAGTGTCAATATTGGATATCGAGTTTTCACCGGAAATACACATTTTGAAGTCCGCTGATTCCTAAAAGGTGGTTATTAGAAAATGGTATATATGTATAAGTGTCTCTATGTGTGTGTGTTTTTGTGTGAGTGTATGTATGTATGCACGTAAACAGCAAGGCTCGAAAACGAGAAATCGCAGAACGTTCACCCTTGCATTCCATTTGTGCATCACCATGGGTCCCGGCAGGAACTTGCTTGCTACAATTCCTCAACGGGAATTATCACTTTATTTCCGGCAATTTGCAATTTTTTTCGATATTGCTCCATCGATCTTCTTTATGCTTTGTATATCATTACTCATACAAAGAGCAACAACTTTTATTTGATACATTTTTCTGGGAAAAATTAATTTAAGAAGACTTTTGGGGGAATGCATGGTGTTATGTTTTCCTTTAAAGTGCTATTTCAATTTATTATATAATTGTATCATCTAAATAATATTAAATATGTTGACAATATTCTGATTTTGAATAAATTCGGTTGACCAGAATTGTGTTTCTACTGAACAGTTTTTTCTAGAATTTACTCCAAAACAGTTTGAACAATTTTCTTTAAATTTAGTATATCGATTATGTATAATACAAAGCTACAACTTTTATTTGAAACAATTTTCCAGAATTTCATTTAAGGTAGTTTTTGGGAAAGTGGGCGGGGTTATGTTTACCTCTAAAGTAATATTTTTTACTGAAGTTATTTCAGTTTTCTACGATTTTATCCATAAAAACACCGACGGATTTTATTTAAAATTTCACTAACTATGAATACAGAGACTTGTTGGGAATTCGTTTTCCAAGAAACTCCATTTAAAGAAGTTTTGGAGGAGGGGTTGTGTACAGTTTCTACAGAAAAGTCATTTTTATTAAATTTAGATACTCCAAAAGATTTAAAATCAAAGATAAACAATAATTATAAGTTTGAAGAAAATTAGTCCCTTAAATCCGTAGTATATTGCAGCAAGAGAAAGTCGTGTGAGTGTTTCACGCCAGTTTTTTTTTTTAGATTGTGAGAAAATTTGTCCACCAACACGCACATGTTCCTACATGCCTCCCACAGCAGTAAGAGAAATTAAAAAAGTATTTTTCCAAATACATACACCAAGCTTCTAATATATTGCAAATATTAACTCTTTTTATATCCGAAGCAGGTGCTTATCTCTGATGATAATGAATCTAACAACATATATATTAATGAAGATGATGGAATTAAGTGATTATATAAACCTTGTGATACAAGTTATTGTATATATAGGGTGACCAGAGTTATATGCTCCACCCACTTTCGAAACGGCGGGAAATTTCGAAAAAATAGAAAACACGTATTTAATCATTTTTAGTCTAGTTTATTTTCAGTGATTGATCCATTTTTTAAACCCCAATATCCCGAGATACAGCATCCAACTTTTTTTTTTCAAATAGAACATTATATTTTTTTTGCATATTTTTATAGTAATTGAGCTCCTAAAAAAAAACAAAAAAACAAAAATTTAAATCGGTTAGGTTTTTGAAAAGTTATGGTAATTTAAAACATGAAAAACAAATTTCAGTTTAATGTCAAAATTACCTTATTTTTTTTTTAAAGAAGCTGTTCAAACTGGGCACCATCAACGGATAGGCAAGCCAAAGCTCTGGACTCCCACTTGTGGCAAAGTCAAGATCTAGGCAGGCTAGAGTTATTCGACGTTCCAGATCTTCGACTGAAGCCACGGGATTAAGGTTACTGTACACTTTATTTTTTAGATATCCCCACAAAAAATAGTCCATTGGGGTTAAGTCCGGAGATCGAGGTGGCCATTGGATCGGACCATGAGTTCCTAACCACTTTTCATGGAAATTTCTGTCCAGGTAACGTCGAGCAACTCTCGCATTATGTGCCGGGCAACCATCTTGTTGAAAATACATATCTAGCCGACGTTTTAGAAGAACATCTTCAAGCAGAACTGGCAAAATGTCTCTTAAAAAAATTAGATACCTTTCACCAGTTAAGTTCTCTCTGTAGAAGTTTGGGCCTATTAGTTGGTTTCCTAAAACTCCACACCAAACGGTTGTAGAAAAAACAACCTGATGGCGTGTGGCGAAGGTAACTTGTGGATTTTCTTCTGCCCATATTCTAAAGTTCCAACGATTAAGAAGGCCATTGTTGGTAAACTTTGATTCATCAGTCCATAAAATTGTGCATTTTTTGTCCATTTTTTGTGGGGATATCTACAAAATGAAGTGTACAGTAACCTTAATCCCGTGGCTTCAGTCGAAGATCTGGAACGTCGAATAACTCTAGCCTGCCTAGATGTTGACTTTGCCACCTAAGTGCTGCTGCAAACAGAGCGTGGGAGTCCAGAGCTTTGGCTTGCCTATCCGTTGATGGTGCCCAGTTTGAACAGCTTCTTTAAAAAAAAAAATAAGGTAATTTTGACATTAAACTGAAATTTGTTTTTCATATTTTAAATTACCATAACTTTTGAAAAACCTAACCGATTTTAAATTTTTTTTTTTTTTTTTTTAGAGGCTCAAGTACTATAAAAATATGCAAAAAAAAATATAATGTTCCATTTGAAAAAAAAAGTTGGATGCTGTATCTCGGGATATTGGGGTTTAAAAAAATGGATCAATCACTGAAAATAAACTAGACTAAAAATGATTAAATACGTGTTTTCTATTTTTTCGAAATTTCCCGCCGTTTAAAAAAAAAGTGGGTGGAGCATATAACTCTGGTCACCCTGTATATCTGTACTACAAGAAAATAAACAAAAAGTTGCTGACAGTGTCTAAAACTGTTAACATAAATGTTGAACAACCAGACAGTAAAGTACAGAGCCATAAGTAAGAGCTTAGCTCCCATTCCACAAAATTGTGTAGAGTTCAACCGAGCGAGAAACTTCACATTTACCATGAAAATAACTCTAAATTTCTCATGAGATGTGTGAAAAAATAAATATATATATATATATATATACACTCGTAAGATATCAAATAGATAACCCAGATCTGCGAGCATCTATCCATCTCTGTATCTTTATTTTCTACTTCAGAACAAACTTATTGCTATTATGTTTTTCTTTCTTATTGAACGTTTTATTTTCTATCCTAGTACTATTAATTAAAAATTTAGAAAATAATAAAAGTAGGATTAATATTTCTTTATGATTTGTATTTGAAAAGTTCTTTTTCTTTTCATTAATGTTTGCTGATATAATTGCGCTTTTAAATCCCAGCATTTTATAACAAACATTAGAGTGAGTATTTACAATAGAGTAATGAAAATAGACTAAAGAATAAACCAACAAGTAGAGGCGCTCTTTATTTTCAACGTTTACCCCGTTTCAATCTTTTTATCTCCTAAACCAAGTAGCGGGATTATCTTAGTAGTTGCTTTCTGGACTTGGAACGCACTTCAGCTTTACAGATGGTTATATACATTCTACAAACTCGATCTTCAAAGGTGCTACAATAGATCTTTGCCTTTGCATTTAGTTTTTTGACTGCTCTCCTCGCCAAATCTTCCACAAAGGCAAAGTTGTAGCTTGACAGAAATTATTGCTAATTGAGAAAGAAAATTGCTAGCGAAAGAAAGCCAGATTTTCGAAATTGAGTTTTCACTGTAAATACATTTTGTTGCTATAGCAACCTACAATATCGCATCCGTTGAAGCATTTCTTTACGGTCCTTTACAAGGCCACATAATTGAAGTAACCAATTTGTTAGAGCTAAGAAAAGAATAATTCAGGGTTTCTTTCTCGGTTTCATTGTTAATGGACTGTCTCTGAAATAAGAGAATCCCCTAGTAAAAATAATAGATAAATGTCCAAACATTGTAAGTAGATTTTCGAGTTTTTTGGAATTTTCTTTGAAAACGGTTAAAAAGATTTTCATTAAACTTGGAATCCTTTTTGCACACATACAGTTCTAAATTTTTAGTTGCAAGATTTTTCCGGAAAAACTGATTTTAGGGGGCTCCTGAGGGCTATCAGTTAGGTTCAAAATTGAAACTGCCGCTACAAGCTTTAGTTGCTACTGAAAGCGTTCCAATACTAGTTGTAAACATAACAATGTTTCTATTATATTGTATTATTTTTTTAATTTAAGGCGCATCAATATCTATGGCCCCGAACCTTCTCAGTGCACTGTCGACCTCCGGACAGCATTCTCTCGTTAAAGACAACACTGTCCATCAACGGTTAATGAGCTGTAGTGGCTCCTAGGAAGAAAAAATCTAAGGCTAGCAGAGCTGGACTCGAATCCGGGTTCTCCGCGTGCGAGGCCAGTATGCACTTAGCTATGCCCTTCCCTTAAAATATTGTATTATTGTAGTAAACAAAAAGTTATGTGTGAGTGTTTGACACCCAAAATTTCTTTTGTTATATGTTTGATATGAGCGCACACAGTAAGTTTCTGGATAATAGCATTAAAATTAAATTTGAATTAAAACTAATTTTGCGAATCAATGATCAGCAGAAACCCGTGATGACCCCGATAACCCGTGATTTTACTATGAATTAGCGGAAAATTGACGGAGGCAAAGGTTTTTGTTAGTGTTAACTTGCTCCGAGTGAATATCAAATTTTCAACCTGTTTAGAAAGTTGGGTGACTAAATCACTTTTAATGGATATCCAGAGATCCTTAGCGGTAACCTATCTTCTAAAAGGAAGAAACGGATAAGGTTCAATGAAAAATAAGTTTGCAGTGATGAAACATGATGTTTTATATTTTGAAGCCGCCAAAAAGGGAGGGAACAGAAAATGAAGGAAGAAAATCAAGGGAGACATCCCTTAATATAAATAATTAGGTACCGGGAGGAAAAAAAGCAAATAAATGGATCTAATAATAAAAAAATACATGGTAATTTTTTCGTTCTGATTTTCCTAATTCAACAAAAACCAACCAACAAAATACAAAAATAAAAATAAAATAAAAAATCTCAGATTCTAGTGTACAGTAGCAGGCAGATTGGGAAAAAGAACGAGATAGGCCTGATGACATAAACAAAGTTTGTCTTCTAATATAGTGAATCTAAACAAAAAAATAAAATAAGGGTTTTTTGTTCTCATCTTTTATATTTATCGAAACCAACATGAATAGATTTGTTGTTCCGTTTTTTTAGTTTCTTCTTGTTCCAGACGGAAGTAAGGTCAGTATCAATTTTTTTTCTGTTCTAGTCAATAAAATAATAATATAGTATTAAATCAATATCAAGATTCAACATATTTAACTATTGTGTATTGTTTCAAATAGGTAGCACTAGTAGTCATTATATAACCTACCTCACTTCCAAACATGTGTACATATATTTACATTGAATACATAAATTATAGATTCAAGATGTCTGTAAATCTTTCAGTGTGTGTCTCTTTACTAAACAGACACTGCTAGTTGTCGAGAGGAATGGTAAAGTTAACTTACACTTCTTTGCAAACTACCTACTTATACATACATAGGAATATATATATATTACATTAATCCTGATTTATATACAATAAACGGTGACACCAATCTGATGATATCAGTTAAGTCACTTCACCAACTTTGTTTATATAATTTATCAACTGTTCCTTATAATAAATATTTTTATTATCAATAAGTTATTTTGTTTACTTTCTCTGGCTGATGTAATATAGTGATCTTGACAAATTATTAAAAAATACATTTTCACCTGGTTTATAAAATTTTGAGGTCCCCCAGAGAAAAAAAAAATTATTTAAGTGAAATGATGATGAGTGTATGTGAAAATTATTTTATGGAGACAGTGAGAATTCGGTTATTGAATTCTTTGGTAATATCACCTTCAGCCTCTTGGACGTCACGTCACAATCTCTACCATGAGAAAAAGAGAGAGAGTCAGGGAGAGAGTCATCAAGTTTCTACCTCGAAAGTTCTTCCTTGGATGCAGTCCTCAGGGAGCGTAGGTTTAAACATTACTCCTTATCTTCTTTTTCTCTCTAACCCATTTTATTCCAACTATCGGCAATATAACGAAATAGCTATGGCAATTCATTCATTAATGGGACAGCGCTGATGGGAGCATGAGCAGAAAAAGCCTACCTCTGGACCCATCCCCGAATGTGGGGACCAATATTGCTTTGTTTTGCTTTTGTTTGGGGGAACCAAAAATCACCTGCTCAAGGTAAAAATACAAGACATACGTGATTTATTTCAACGAGTAAAGGGACAATCCTTTACTTCTTAAACAATCATCCATACAAACTTTCTAATACACTTCCATAACTTTACAAATCTGGAGTCAGGGATTTCGGCCAGTATTTTGCACCAAGGCAATATCTTGCCCTAGCTCCACAAAGATAATACTAGTGACATCGGTTGATCTTGGTCGAAGGGCTGAAGATTACACAGGCATGAATTGTAATGGATGGTGGCGGTGATGGATTGGACATTGTTTTTGTTCAAAGTGCAATGACTCCATTTTCGTTAAAATAAATTTTACGCACATTTCTTTACATATTTATTATGAGCAGAGAAGGATGAGTTCCATTTAAACCAAAATTAAGGATTATTACTTCTACCATATTTTATTTTTTAAGAATCCAGGATAATCCACGACTGACAAATTCACAGAGAAAAATCTTACATCAGATTCCCCATAATAGAGTAATATGCTGTAAATTTTGGTTTGATACCGGCCGGTTATAAAGCACGAACAGATTAAAGCAAACCTGAACATTTTCTCAATACAATATCCGGCCCTGTTCAAGAGATGCTCCTTTGTCCTTTGTTCCTGTATTATATATCCATCTAAGCCTATCAAGCTTATATGTTTCAAAATTTCCATTGTCAATAGACAACTCTATTGTTAATCAAAAACGTTAATAAATTATTTACAGCGCAAAACTTATAGCATTATTCAATGCACTTATAAACTAGTCAAACTAGATAGTCTTTATTTGAGAAAATTAAACAAATTTAACAGTAAAAATAGAGGTTAGAAATAGCATGACTCATGCCTTTGCTGGAGTCGATGAAATTACAAAGTTAAGTAATCAAAAAAAAAAACTAGAAATTATACATTTAATCATAATTAGAAATATGCAAAAGAAATGAAAAGAAGCAAAAAATAATAAATTTAAATACACTTAAAAATTATATAAATAAAAAAAAAGATGGTTAAAGAGATATAATAAAAGTTTTTGATTAAAAATAAATAAAAGGGTTTCTAAAGTTAACGAGAACATAGAAAAAGCCTGTGATGAAAGAAAAGCAAACTGAACTGATAAAACTAATCTAAAATATATAGTGATTATTTGTAGTATTAAGTAATATCGGTAAAGTACGTAATAATTTATGTATAGTAGTAAGTAAATGCCAAAGTGTAAATAATGCGACCAGTTGCGAGAATAACAGACAGGAAAATGAATAAATTATTTTAGAGATTGGCTCTCCTATAAATAAAGTGCCTAAGCTTCCACGCTCGATTAGTAAATAAAATAAACTTTAGGCGATCGGTGGTGGTGAGGAAATGAATGAGATACTGACTACTGACTTTGCAACTTATCAAGCACCGAAAGTGAAGTGCAGCTAATGCCGGGCAGACTGCCAAAAAATGGAAAAGCTCTTCCTGGGCACTCAAGCAACATAGTTGCAAACAGACTGGTAACTCACTTATATGAATCCACTGGCGGTTAATCAACGGTAGCACCTCCCATCTCAACCTGTAAGGAGGGGACCATCGGAGTTCATCCAACTTTAAACAGTGTTTCACTTCCAGACCAAAGAGTAAAAGTTAAAATCGGCAAAATCAGCTCCACCTAAGTCCGGTACAACAAAAATCGTTCCACAATACGTTCTTGCTTTAAAAATCTCTCTCAATTTCGTTATCAGTTCCGAATGGCGTCTCTGCCAATATTCCGCATCCTTAGCTCAGGAGCTCAAGAGCAACAGATACGAGCAGCGGGAAACGGAAGTGTCGAAGCGCCATAAACATATTACAATAATTAGGCTGCAGTTTTAGGATAAACAAATACAGCCAAATTCTTTGACAATAAAGATTATCGGGATTCGAATCGGTCCATTAAGAAGCACATCTGTTTGTAACGAAACAAGAATTAAATTGCATTTTTACATTCTCTGACTCTGAGTAAAAGGAAGTATTGTAATCGTGTCAAATTTTCGAATGTTTTGAGTTTGCACCAGAAATATCCGTTTTGAGGTCCCCTGAGTCCAAAAAAGTGGTTTTTAGCAAATGGCCTGTGCGTGTGTGTGTGTGTGTGTGTGTGTGTGCGTGTGTGTGGTGCGTGTAGTTGAACAGCATAGCTCACAAACAAAAAACCGCAGAAAGTTGAAACTTAATATTCCTTTAGGTATTACCATGGCATCTAACAGTGGGTCAGCTGTCAAAATTCCTCAACCGGAAGTACCATTTTACTTGTTTTTTTTACTTTTTTGCGTTTTTCTCAAAAATGGCTCCGACGATTTTCTTCAAACTTGATGTATCAACTACACATACAAAGAGCTACAACTTTTATTTGTAATGTTTTTCTGGGAAAATTCATTTAAGGGCAGTTATGGAGGAGGGGTGGGTTAGGTTCCCCTCTAAAGTGCTATTTCAGTTTATTAAACAATTCTATCATCTAAATAATGTCAATCGCAATTGAATATGCTGTTGATTCGGAGTTTCAAAAAAATCGGATAACTGGAAGTGCGTTTACTTTACCACTTTACTAAATGATTTTTTTCACTTTTGGCGATTTTCTCAAAAATGGCCCCACGATTTTCTTGAAACTTCCCATATAAACTACAAATACAAGGATGTACAACTTTTATTTAAAACATTTCTCTGGAAAAATTCATTTAAGGGTACTTTTGGAGGAAAGGTGGGGTATTACCATGGTAATACCCACACACATAAATGTCTCAATGGTTCTGAAAAATGCTATCATAGTTAATTATACAATTCTATCATCCAAACAAAAAAAAATTAGAAATAAATAGATAGCCAAAATTCCGAGTATCAAGAAAATTAGTAAACCGGAAGTGCGCTTTTACTGGACAAATTTTTCAGTTTTCAACGAATTTCATTAAATTTGGTACACAAACTAAAAGATTTGTCAATTATAATTTTGAGAACTGGAGTAAGAGAAAGTTGTGTGAGTGTTTCACACCAGATTTTTTTCTATATGACCACTTTATTCGGCGTTTTTCATTTTTCATTTTCTCTCAGTACTGTAGGAAGTATTGCAATCATGTCAAATTATTTCGTGACAAAATATTGAGAGAGGAAATATTGAGTTTTCACCGGAAATACATGTTTTGGGGTCCCCTGAATACGAAAAAAATGTTTTTAGCGAATGGTCTGTGTGTGTGTATGTATGCGTGTGTGTGAAGGTGTTAACAGAATATCTCAAAAACTGTAAAGTCGTAGGAAGTTCAAACTTGGTATTCTGTTTAGGCACTACCACCCCGCATCAGACACGAAGATTTCAGGAGAAATCCATCAACCGGAAGTGCGATTTCACTGAACTTTTTTGTAAATTAGGTATTACTATCTACACACATAAATATCAAACATTTTATTTGAAACATTTTCACGGGGAAATTATTTTTGATTGTTCAAGGGGACACATTAACGTTATGCTTTTATCTAGAGTACCATTTCAGTGCAATTATGGTTTTACCATCAATATAATATTAATCTACTTTAGGAGCATTGCTAGAATTACAAATTTGAAGAAAATCGAAACATTGACATATACTGTTTTACGGTATATGATTTTGAATTTATTGGAATTTTATCGAAAACGACTATACCGATTTCCTGTAAACTTGGAATGCTAACTGCACAGAGATATAAACCTATCACTTTTATTTGAAATATTTTACCAACAAAAAAATGAATTTAGAGGGGTAGTGGGGGTTTGTCAGTTAGTTTAAATGTATACCACAATGTTCGTCATCTAGGTATATATGTCTAACCCTTAACACATTTTGTTATGGTCAGCCCAACTAAAGTTAGAGAAAGTCGTGTGAGTGTTTCATACCAGATATCTTTTTTTGAACTTCAATTTTTTACTCTTCTCCTACAACAAGAATCTATTATAATGTGTAGACCTTTGGAAGAAATGTTAAAAATAAGTATAAATTAAGATTTTATAATTATAAGTAAAATACTCGTATATTAATAGGGAAATATTTAATATTGGTTGTTACTTAGAGCGATTTCAAGATTGGGTGTAACAATGAGGGATAGTTGAGTCAGAGGTATCTGGCCTACCCCTATCATTACATTTATTTAGGACAAAGAGAATTTCCCTCTTCACACTTTCCCCGGGATGGAGGTAGAATATATTTGTATTATCTCTTAGTCATCCCAGCTTCCACGATCAACACAAATTATTACTTACCACCTTATTTAAAAATAATAGCTATCCCACCCATATTATATAAAATATCCTTACAGAAGTCACCAATCACTTTACCTCCAATAACACCAGCATAACTAGACTACAGTCTCCTATACAATTCTCACAATCACCTTGCACTTATATCTCCATTCCTTACGTTAAAAATCTAACGGACAAAAATTGCAAAAATCATTCGGACTAACAACATCTCTGGTGGCACAAAAAATTTCCAATACTTGTCAAAAAAAATTGTCACTAGACTTTTTTACGACTCCTATTACTCAACGTTTAGATTTAATTTACAAAATTGACTGCAAACAATGCCCAGCCACATATATTGGCCAGACTTCACAGTATTTAAAAAAAAAAACCAACACGAATACGTTTGCAAAGTTACAAAATACAACGACACAACTACCGCGCTTACAAGACATCATATTGAATTTAACAACAATTTTGACTATGACAACCCTACAATTCTTGCGACCAACACCAACAAGAAAAAAAGAAACATTTTACAAATGATAAACTTTAAAAAACCCAGAACTTCAATCAATTATAGAACGAACACAAACAATTTATCAATCATCTACAACAGTATCCTAAACCCCCGCCCTGGAAATTCCCATCCTTCATAAGACTTGGTTTTTCCTTTCCATCCCCCACTCCCTAATACTAACTTTTAATAATCTTTTCATCTACCACATACCTTCATTTCTGATGTAGTTCATTACATAAGCAACTCTTTCTGTCATATCAAGTTTTGTTTAGTTTTTTTTTTATGTGTGTGTTTAGTGTTTAATGAATATTATGTGTAACCCCGTTTAACATTTTTTTTATTTTTGTAACTAATTTAATTTTTTTGTTTGTTTTCTGTTATTTCATAATTGTCTCAACACTATTTCTTTATTATTATTATCTATATCATGATTATTATTATTTTTTTTTTTTTTATTGTTGAACAGATCCCTGAAGAAGGCAATAAATTTGTCGAAACGTCGGATAAGTTTTAAAAAAAGTGTTTTTATTGACCGCTCCACGTGATCTCCTGCAGTTATTAATATATCGGTCGAGAATCTTTATTATCATCAAAATATGTAAGGTGAACCCTTTTAGAGAGGAGGGTCAGTTCAAAATTTATACCATAAAAAGAATGAAATCCGTCATTAGCAAAGCCATGTTACAGTAGTGAATGGTGGAAGTGCTCCAAGAAACCCAACCTACTTCAAGTCAAAAATATGTGATATCTGTAAGTTCTATAAAAAGTAATTTCTCCCAGATGACAAGACACTTAAGTTGTGATATCACAATATTGTATTAATTTAATTTTGACATATATTGATTATTTCAACTATATATTTTGAATCTATTTATTTATTTATTTACTTTTTATACTCTCCAAACTTCTGTATAAACACAGACTTCACGAGATCCCTTTAGAGAAGATTCCAAATATGAATTATAATAATTAATTATTAATTAAATTTACCTTCCCCCCCCCCAATAAAAATATTACAGAATATAATTGCGGTGAGGACACAGATATACCAACCCAGGAGGAAAGTAGAGAGAAGAGACTGTGCACTAAAACTGGAATTTAACGCCCCCCAAATACCGCAAAATTACCTGAAATCAATTATTATTAATTTTTTTTTCTAATGTTTCAAATAAAATGTTGATTTTCAAACAAAATAAATGTTTGTTAATTAATGTAAATAAAATTTATGTTAATAAAATAAGCAAAATGTTGGTTGACTGAGGCCAAAAATAAAATATTTTTAACTTTAAAGTTTATTCTATTGACGTTTCGGACACCTTCGGTGGCCTTCTTCAGTATCTATCAAGTAGAGATAAGAAGTTAAAATGCTGAAAACATTTTTTACTTTCCCTTGCTTCTAATAAGAAAAAGTATTGTGATCGTATAAGATTTTTGAAATTGAGTTTGGAAATACGTTTTTAAGTTCACAGAGTGCGATTAAAATAATAAAATATTTTTAGGAAATGGTCTTTGTGTGTTTGTGTGTGCAAGTTAACAAAATATCTCAAAAACAAAAAATTGCAAGACGTTCAAAAACTGAATATTCGAACTGAATATTGATGGTTTCGCTCAAAATCCATCAACTAGAAGTGCGACTTTCGTAATTTTTTTTTTTTCAGTTTTTCACGATCTTCTCGAAATTGCTCCAGGGATTTTATTTAAACAATGTATACTATCTACACCAATCACATTTATTTGAAACATTTTCTCGGGAAAATTGATTTTTTTGATGTTTTTATGAAGGAACGGTATGCTTTCTTCGAAACTACTACTTCGCTACAATGTATGGTTCTGTTAGCTATACGTATAATGTTAATACCCAATAGATCTGCAGCTAGAATTTAAAATTTCAAAGGAAATTCGGTTAACCAGAAATGCGATTTTATAGAATAGGTTATTGAGTTTTTTGGAATGTTCTCAAAAACTGCTAAATCGATTTTCTTTAAAATTTAAATGTTGACTGCACAGATAAAATTCTAAAACTTTTATTTAAAAGATTTTTCAAAAACAAAAAAAAAACTAATTTTGTGGAGTTCGGCGGAATTTGTGGCATTAAATTTGATTTCCTTCGATGCTATTAGCGCTGTCTAACAGTGCGGACTACAGTGTAATTAAATTGAAACCCCACCCTTCTAGATTCATGTTAGAGTTCTGGAAAAAAAAGTTTCAAAGTTAAAAGAAAATTTGTAAAAGAAACTGCAGTAAGAGGAAGTCATGTGAGTGTTCCACATCAGATTTTTTTCGAACTAAGGAGACCTCAAAACATTATTTCCGGCGAACATTCAATTTCGAAAATTTCATACGGTCGCAATACTTCCTTTTAATTCAGTAGGAAAAGTAAACAAAGCTCTATTAAATACGATGGACATTCAATAATTAAAAAGATAACGAACTGTAAATGAAAGAATATTTACATAAGAATAATGATTACTCGTTCAAATGATGATGGCAAATCCTCTCTTCTAGAAATCAACAGTTTGGAAGAACAGCATTTTTGGGAAGATCAGTGATTTGTTTCACATGACTTGGTTCCATTAATACAAAACTCAACATATATGTAGAAAGTGTTGCACGATACTTTGTGATTTGAAAGATCCAATTTTCTGCCAGAATACTGAACTTGAAAATAAAGAGAAATCTGCAATCCTGCAAAAGAGTAGGATGTCAAAAGAAGGAATGGATATGGTCACCCACACATTGCGCAAACAATGATCACCCACTCACAGACTGCGCAATCAACGCTCAATCGCACACATACTGCGCAATCGACGTATGAAACGATTTTGAAAAATTTGGCTGGGAAATTCTGCTGTATCCGCCAAGGTACATTTCAAGATGCTTTTCTTTTCTTCTTTTTTTTAATTTAAGGCGCGTCAACATCTATGGTCATTGGCGCCCGGAGCCTTCTCAGTGCACTGCCGGTCTCCGGACAGTGTTCTCTCGTTATAGACAGTTTTTTTTATTTACAAACTGTTTATAAAAATTAGTAGGAGATGATGGGACAAGGGTATATAAAGGTCGAAAAACAGGTAAACTGGTGAGATTCATTTAATATAAAGCACATTAAAACTATACCCCATTGTTTCTTTACTTATTGAGTTTTTTCTTAATTGTTGATGGAAATTTACAAGTGTGTACTACGCAATAAGTAAATATGTTAGCACTGACTCTAGGGTATATGGCGTGAGAGACTTGTGGAATATATCTCCCAATGGAGGTACTCCCTTAGCATTACTTAACTTTTACTGGCCACCGAGATTCGCAAGGCCACTGACGTGTCAGCAGTCACGAGAGGTTGTCTGGAATAATAGGTGCGGATAGTCTCTGAACTGAAGAGGATTAGGATGGGTAGTGGTAGAATCAAGGAATTTTCGTTAACAGCATTTGACTATTGAAAATGTGAATGGGTTCGCAATGCTGGATAACATGTGGTATTTTATCCGTCGTAGCATGCATATTTATATTGTTTCTGACCGGTTTCGGATTTTCTCTGTTATTTATTTTAATATCATCTTCAATTTGCCGTTTGCTGCCAACTTTTTTTACATATCAATTTACCTATATATTTTCTTGTGTTAACCCTGCTTGTATTCAAATTTATTTATTACTTGTACATACTTTTGACTGTCCATAAACTTTGCATTGCGTATCTTCAATCTTGATCTATTCTTATTAGTACAGTTTACTCCTGAAATAACTTATCGTCCTCTCCTAATAAAAATGACTTGATAAAACACTGAGCATACTTAACAATACTATCAAAATTTGAATATATCACACACATAGTATCACACAATACTATCATTAAATACACACACATAGTAAGATAACCTTATAACCTTCCGTACTTATATACAACCAACAAGTGTGAGTGTAACAGAAACATTAAGTTGAAGTGAACTCTCTACACGAACTTGGTGAATTTGCTCGTGAGGAAAATCCGAAACCGGTCAGGAAAAATATAAATATGCATGCTACGACTGATAAAATACCAGAAGTATGTGACTAATTGGGATCCAAATGGAACATTAAGGTCATTATGGAGGATAATACTAGAAACATAAAATGGAGCGTTTGTGATACAACGATGGATTTCGGATTATAAAAGGATTGGATAAGATATCTTGGTTGATATCTTATCCCCTATCTCGCATCCGCAAGTCCAGAGGGGCTTTGTTTTTGTGTTGTAAATCAGTCTTTTGTTGATCACGGAAAGTTTGGAACGTCTGCCAATTTTCTTCGAGAGAAGTTTGTAAGCTGAGGTCCAGTATTTTCAGTCTGGTGTGTTGGTAAAAGTTTGTCTAAGTAGAGGCCAAGGTATCGTATTATTGTCTCTTGGTGGAGGGCAGGAGGTAGGATGGCACGACGAAGAGTAAAAATGTAATATTCTGGGTTTGTAGGGATTTAATTTATTTCACCATTTCGTCAGCCATTTCTGTTAAGAAATTCATGTGGTATGAAAGGTTCTTGAGGCGAAGACAAGTTCGGTATTAGGAGCCAGAAAGCCAGTATCATCTGCGTAGGGAAAAAGAATTTTGTTCGGATGGGTGGGAATGTCTGATGTAAAGAAGATGAGATAGGACACTTCCTTACGGGACATCAGCAAGAATTTAAAATATGGAAGATCTGGAGGAACTAAAGTAAACCCCAGAAGGAACAATCGGATAGGATAGATTGTAGTAAGTAAATGGGAGCACCCCCTTAAGCTTCCACGGCAAATCTGGATGTCACACCCGATCAAATGCCTGGGTGATGTCGAGAAACATACCCGGCCAGTACTGTTTCCGCTCAGTCAATGAGGAGTACTTGTTCAATGAACTTCGTATATTCATTCAAAGTAATGATTCTGCTTTTCTTAACAAATATTCCGATTATTAAGAAAAGAAAAGAAAATGGTCAAAGAACTAGATGGAGCTTTGTCTCTAGATCCAAAAGACAAGTTTTTGGCTTTATTTAAATTGTTCATAAAACGGAAGAGAAAATATAATTTAAAGAAAAAAGAAACCTTGTTTATAAAAAATATTTGTATACAAAAAACAATAAGAACGGAATAATTTTACAAATTATAATCAACAAAAATGTTTATTAACTTGGCAACTACGTATATAATATTCTATGAAATCAAGTTTATATATATATATATATCCAGTTCTGCATGTATGTCTGTCTATACGTAGATTGTTTATAGAGTAGTACCTGAGAGAGAGAGAGAGAGATCTATCTATATATAATATAAATGTTAAAATGGAAAGAGACTTGCATAACGGTGTGCCAGAACAGCAGAGTTGAAAAGAGGTATAAGACCATCATAGACAACCTACTAGCTCACTCAATTTATCTATCTGTAGTATTAGTAACTCTATTATATAAGCAATAAGACAAATATAATACCAAAATAGTATTTATTTCTCTCTTCTAACTGATATAGCCGGCTGTGGCTGACTTATAAATCTTTGTAAAATTATCAAACAGCTGTGAAGAGAGATTTTGCAACAGTAAAATGTCTCTGATCTGTGTCTTATATTAGATTGCATGAACCAGCTGTTATAATAGTATTGCTTTTTACTTTCTCTTACTGCCGACAAACAGGAAATAATTTGATCATATCAAAGTGTTTTTTTCTGGTGAAATTAAGTTTTCATAAGAATATAAAGAGGATTTATTTTTTATTAGGTTTCCTGAACTTGAAAAATACGTTTTTATCGATTAATCTGCGAATGTTTGTTTGTAAGTCTATGTCTATGACACCTCAAACATTGGAAACTGGAAGAAAGTCATTGCTCGCCCCATCTAACACTAATGTTTTATTCATTTAATTCACTTAATCTGGGTTTGCCTGTTTTTGCATTAACCAGTCATTTTGTATTTGAGGGCTGAAAAAACCAACATACTGACATTATTAACTACTTTTGGCTTCTAATTGCCTCCAACTGCCAATATGTTGGTGGAAAAAAACCAGCCCTATCTTTTCACATAACCATGCCTCTTTTAAACTTTTATAGGACTTCTGCACCTTATAGCCCTTCTTTATTCTCCATTCTTATCCACAGAGATAAGGGTACCTTGAGCGATGCCGCTCTTGTTCTTAGTCTTTTAGCCAATGTCATATCTGAAACAATTTTATGGTTAATGCCTGTTGTGTTGTTTTGGTGTCAAGTATGAGTGAAATGTACTCAGGGACTCAAGTATAAAGAAAGATAATTCCAAATCCGGCTTATATTTTTATTTTAATCCCTTTGATGAAATTATATATGCAGAGCTCTTCTTTTCCCATTATAGCCAATATAAGCTTTTAGCGCTACTGGAAATTCGTGCACGCTCGGACAGTTCGATTAAAAGCTTTTCTCTTTTTTTTCCACTATACTACGTTTATGTTACAGCTAGAGAGTGAATGATTGATATCGCCATCCTCCCTACTATCGCTATTTACGATGTGTGCTGTATAAAGGTGCTGCTTGGTGAGGTTATGATTAAATCTCAATCGCATTATCGTGGTATAAAATTGCCTTTTCCCATCCAACTCTTCAAACCAAGGTTTACAACGAATTCGATGCTGGATGTCCCAATCATTTCTGCCTGTAAATTCATTTTCATATTGGTCCTGCCATAATTCTAAATACTGACTTTTCAGAGCATTGTTAATATCTCCCAAACTAGTTATCGGAATTTCTTCACCCGACTTAATAGCATCTTTTGCCAATATATCGACATATTCATTTTCTTGGATCCCGCCATGCCCTTTAATCCACACTAAATGTATCCTTCATGCAGCATTTTCCAAACTATTCGCTAATTCTATAAGTATCGGGTCCTTTACATCATATAAACATTTCAACTTGTTCACAAAGCACTTCTTGAGTCACTAATAACTACCACAGTGTGGTCTCTCAACCTGCCGATCTTATCTGCCTGCAATCTGGGATTTCCAGATAGCTACCAATTCCGCAATATTTGAAAGCCTGTACTTCTTGGAGATGCCATTCTGGGGGTCCCATAGAGCACAACCTACTCCTTGGATCGATCTCGATCCATCCGTAAACAAGAAATACGAATTGGCCAGGCTCTTCTTAAACACCGCATTGATACCCAAACCATACAATCACCCCATTTGTTTTTAAGTTTGTCATACATGTCCAAATGTACAAAATTGACTCTGAACAAGCCATACTGTAAAGTAATAACCACCTCGGGATCCTATGCAAAGAAATCAATCTGGAATACGGGTCAGTGATAAGTCCAAATATTCTGACTGTTTCCTTTTGTACCAAAATAACACGAAGGTTTTGGTAAAAAAAAATCAAACGGAAGTGCGGCTTCATTGAATGGTACTTTCCAATTTTTTGTATCCTTTTCAAAAACCCGACGGAATGAAGGGAATTTTCTCTTTTTATTCCCACATTATTTGATCTAAAATTTAATTGTGATCAGATATTTCATGCCATAAATTCTTTTAATGGTATTATTTTAAATTTAACGCATTGCACCATTAAAGTCAAATTAATTTAATAATAAGTTTCTAATTTTCTTTCTTTAACTACCCTGTGAACTGGTGGCGGGGTGTGTCATTCGTTATCGCTCTCAGTGAACGCGCTTAAAGCATTTCTTATGTCCACAAGTGCAGGACATATGTCGAGGTGGAAGCCGGTCATCTCGTCAATCTAACAAAGACATGTTGCAGACTGCTATTCCGATTTTGAACAGATGCCTTTGTAGGTAGTCATGTCCTGTAGTTAGCATGAAACATGCTACGGCATCCCTCCTTTCATGATTAGTCGGAATGCGCTTCGATTTTACTAATTTCTAATTTAATTTAATTTAAAAAATCTACATCCGCTATCTAAAATTAGAACGAGCAATGATTAGATTCTATATTTTTGGGCAGTCCATAGATCTATATTAACTAGCTTTGGGAAATAATAATAGTTTTTAGTTTGTAATAGATTTAGTTTGCAAATAATAATAACCATTTCTAGGATTTTATCCATCGTAGCATGCTTATTTTTCTTGTTTCTGACCGTTTTCGGATTATCATCCATCGTCAGAATAAGACTATCAAGTTTGTGTAAAGAGTTGACTTCAAATTTTGGTTGAACTTATAAAATTGAAACCAACGCTCTAATACATGAAGTTGATAGCTTGATTCTGACGCTGAATGATAATCCGAAACCGGTCAGAAGAAAGAAAAATAAGCATGATATTATGGATAAAATCCCAGATGTTATCCAGCATTGCTGACCCAACCACATACTCAATCTTTGACGCAACAGCCCATGAAAGGCCAAGGCTTGCCGTGTAATAAGCATGCCACGGTTTCACTGTTTAGTTCTTGCCATCGCTACCTAGGCTGCCTACGAATTGTAGCTCCCCATTTTTTCCCCGATGCTGGGGCCACACCATCATTGCTCTCACGGGAATCGGACACTGAAAATAATTGCAATAAGTGCAATTATTCTGATACTATTTTGGAAAAATGCAATTCTTGAATTAGTTAATCAGTGCAGTAAAAGGATTTTTATTTATATATTTCAGTATCGCCAACTATGTTCATACGTTTCAAAGTCAAAATTTTTAAAATATCCACTTTTGATTTATTCTTGTTTCTATATAAATTTTCTTAAAACAAACTTGTTAACTTGCGAATAAACGTTAAGTAGGACTAAATGGTCGATACAAATGGAGGCCATATTTTGACAAGTTTGTTTATGTTTACTTGCATTGTTATTCACTAATAATAATTACTTTAATTGGTTCTTTTCAGCAACAAAATTTGTTTTGGTGAAAATATATTTTTATCCAATTTTATGTAAACATGAATAATTACGATGATTGAGTCACCTGCACCGATTGGAGGAAAGGTATACAGAGGATAGAAGGCTTTGAAAGAGGCCAAGGCTACGTTTGCTGCAGCATGCGGAAGCTGATCTTAGAAAGATCAACATCAAGCAATGGTGCAGGTAAGCTTCTGAGAGGTCTGGGAGAATTTACTGTGGGAAACCAAGGGTTGTAGCGCCGTGGAAAGAAGAAGAAGATGATGAATAACCAATTTACACGAAAAGGCAAAAAGTTTGCAATAAACGAAACAAAGAAATCGTTTGAATTCGAGTTCCAAATCAAATTCACTTATCATAGAAAATCTAAGCGTTTAAAAAAAAAAAGCAACATTGAAACTTGGCAATTGATATATATTCATGTGTTACTAAATCCTAATATATACAAACAAAAGTTATTTCTTAAAATAAACTATGTTTTCAATGAATAAACAAAATCTTATTTTTAGAACAATTATTTATACTGATCCCCGGTAAGTTTTGGGTTAAGAAACAATGAATTAAATTTAGTAGACAACATGAAAGTAAAAGTTTTGTAAGTTATTCAGAATTCAATCTGGTCCAGTGCTGATGTTTTAAGATAGTAGAAGTCCGATAAAAAAAAATTTTAATATTTGAAAATCCAATTAATCAAGGTAAATTTGTTATTATTATCTCAGGTAAGTATTACTAATCAGTAATTTCATTCATTTGTTTAATAGTTGTAGACATATTTTATGTTGAGTTTTTGATACTTCAATTCCGTTTGTCAATATGTTTTTGATAAAATTTCTATTCATTTCATTCATACTTTTCCTACAAGAAGAGAAACACGGAATTCCAAATACTATATTTACATATATTTGATAGGGCTTTAATAATGAAGAAGTGAGGCAATGTGCAAAGAAAGAGGCGGTGAATCGCTGGTAATCTGTCGGTGGTGAGAATTCGTAACTAAATCAAACTTGTTAGATGTTAATCTATATCTCATGTTTTTATTTAATTATCTATCTTAGATTAAATTTAAATTGGAAGAAAATGTGGTGGAATGGGTTTCATAGTTCGGGAAAAATTTTTATCTATTTTTTTATTTAATTGATGTGATTAGGAGCCATGGAAAATTTAGCGACTTTAATTTGGTCCATTAAGCTCATTTCAAAAGACCATTATTTATCTTAATTGTAATTTACAGACTATTTTTATAAATGATTTTTTATATATTAACTTTTTAGCTAAATAATTATTAATAAATTAATCAGATAATATTAATGGCATTACCAAGTTTATTTGATTAAAAAATAAAATAGACTTAACAATGCTAATTGCCAACAATTAGTAATTAAAGTAATTTAGTTTAGCTTAATTTTTATATGAATCAATGTCCTAACAAACATGTCGTTATAATTTAATAGTTGGTCTTCCATTATTGGACTTGTAAATCTTTTTATTAATTAGTTTTAAATAAAATAAAAATATAGTAATTAAAAGCATATAGCAACAACTAGGATTTGTGATATCTGTATTCTGAATAATTTATATAACGACAGACTTGAACAGTGAAGTTTTGTAACAAAAATGCCCAGTTTTAGGTTGAATAAAATAAATTTAGGCACCAAGGCGTTGCAAATAGACCCGCACCACACGGGTGCGAACATTGTATTGCCGCCCTTAATAAAAGGGCTAGAATTAAAATAAAAAGAGCAAGGCAAAACAGAAAACTATAACCAGGGGATAGGGAGACAATATTCCTGTTAAATTTGATTACATAAAATGAATGCCATCTCTTTCCGTTTATAATTGGAATAATTGCGATCGTGTTGAAACTATGAAATGCTGTTTTCATCTTTGATGTGTTATATACGTTTGAGTGTAAATAGGATAATTTAAGTAACGAAGAAACTCAGGCAAATTTCTGTTCCACCGTTTTATGAATTATCAGAGTTAAAAATTATTTTTTTCCGTATGCTTTTTTTATAAATTTTTTCAAAACGAGCTTAACGAATGTTTATATAAACTTAGTAGGTATATATCTATATGTCATATTTATTTCCAAAATTTGTTTGAAAGATTTGATTTAAAAGTGTTTCAGTGGCTTAAACAGCAATTTTAATTGCAATGCGCAGCAACTCAATCATCATATTAGAAAAAAAATATCATTAAATTTATTGCTGATTTTCCGGATTTGAAGAAAATCCGACAATCAAAGACGGGGTTTTTACTAAATGCTTTTGATTCAGTTTTTTCAGTTTATTACGATTTGGGGGGGGGGGGTCCAAAAACATGGAATAAATAGTTCTAAAAATTTATTTGTAAATTTTTTTAGCGGTAAATGGTTTTTTTGGCGGGTTCTGGGAGAGCTGTGACGTTAAACTATCCGTTTATTTATTACATATACAATATTATTGTGACAATTAATACCTTTTTATAGGAAAAATAAAAAATGCTAACTTTAAAGAAAATGAAAAGATAATGTATCAATAAGAAACTTTTGAATATCATTTACCCATAAAAATTTCTTATTATCTGTCATTAAAATTATATTATTCATTAAATAAAAGCAAATAAAAATAAAGATATAGAAAATAACTTAATCTTGTATTAGTTTTTTAACTTAAAGCGCTTAAAGATAAATATAAAATGAAAAAAATTTTCGAACACTTTTTTTTTTTTAACAAATTATTTATAAATAATTCT
>JAAEAF010008315.1:0-38148 GCA_011037195.1 Triatoma infestans | reverse complement strand
AAGTTTGAAGAAAATCGTTGGTAAAAAACGTAAAAAAAAAAACTAGTAAAGTGGTACTTCCGGTTGAGGAATTTTGACAGATGACCCACTGTCGGATCCCATGGTGATAACTAAACGGAATATCAAGTTTGAACTTTCGACGATTTTTCGTTTTTGAGCTATGCTGTTCACATACACACACCATACCCACACACACACACACACACATACCCACACACACACACACACACCGACCCCCACACACACACACACACACACAGACCATTTGCTAAAAACCAGTTTTTTGGACTCAGGGGACCTCAAAACGGATATTTCCGGTGAAAACTCAATATCGAAAATTTGACACGATTACAATACTTCCTCTTACTAGGAGTAAGAGAAAGTAAAAATAGCGGTACAAAAAAAGAAAAAAAAAAGTACGTTTTTAAATAAAAAAGTACTTAAACCGCTTACTATATTTCTTCAGTATAATGGTACGCCCAACATCAAAGACAAACACCCCTTTTACATAAACCCGATTACATACTACTTTTGAGTTGTTTGCCACTAGTTGATTAGCACAATACAATAAAACCTTCCATTGAAATGTCTAAAGGTTTGTTTGATTGAACATTGTAGGATGATCCAATTTATAGAATAAATAATCTTTAAATGTAACATTCCAGGTGAATTCATTTTAATTATGTTTATTGATTGCATTTTTCCAGGAAAATTGATTTCAGATGGATTCTGGAAAAGTTGAGATATTAGATTTATCTATAAATTGCACCACCAATATTATTTCTAAGCTTAATGGGATAGCGTTGCTATGCGGTTTGCAATATAGCCACCACATGGTCCTAAAATTCCTGGTTCTAAAACCAATATGTGTAATGTATGGGCTCTCCAACAGTTATATAGTTAAGGGCAATATTATGTTTAGTAAAAATTCCAAATTTATTTAAAAAAATGTGTCCATAAAAATTGTGATAATTACAATATGAGAAAGTTGTGTGAGGTTTTCACACAAGATTGTTTTAATTTAAAAGTGTGATTACGCTCGTACGTCGTCCAAAATCCACTAAAACCAATCGCTGTGGCAAAATTGTTTCAAAATAAAGTAATAGGTCTTAATTATATGTTTAGTAAACTTAAAAAAAAAAAATCTTTAAAATACGCTTTCGAAAAAAAAATTGAAGCAAACCTCTATGGCAGGGGTCGGCAACCTATGACCCGCGGGTCACCGAGTGACCTATTTCATAATTTCAACTGACCCACTTTAGTTCCGAAAATAAAGTATATTATATAAAAATAAATTATAAAGCATAAACATGAAACAAACAATTGGAGAAAAAAAAAATGATACTAAGAACATTTTAGTTCGATTACCATGGATCTTATACATATAAGTGTTTATGTATATAAAATCATGTCGATTACAAAGTTGCAGTAATGATAGTAGGCGGAATACAGCGACATTGTCCGAACAAATTTTACCATTATTGGACGCGCGTGTCGTTCTCTCAGTTGTGTGTCAGTTATTGCACATGTTCAGTAGCACAAGAATAGTGACGCAATTATAGTTACGCAGCTAAATAATTATTACCTAGTGAAATGATTATTATTATTTAAACAAATTTACCATGAATAAACAAAAAGCAAAAAAGAGATTATTTCAAGATGTGTGGACAGAAAAATATGAGTGTATCGAAAATGGTGACAAATTGATATGTAATTTATGTACAGATATAATTACCTCCTTACCGACTTACAATATTGAGCGACACTTTTCTTCAAAACATAAAGATGTGAGTGAAATGGCAAATGAAGATCAAATCTGAATACATTGCTAAACGTGTATTAAATTTTGGAAAACAAAATAAATTCTTAAAGAGTTTTGTTACCAGCAACAATCACGCTGCATCTGCCAGCTTTGTTGCAGCTCTTAGCATTGGTAAGAACGGAAAACCATTTACAGACGGCGAATTTTTGAAAAACGCATTCATAAATTGTTCCGAACACTTATTTAATGACTGTGCAAATAAAAAACAAATATCAGAGACATTTTCCGTGCTAGCCTGCTTCATTTTGTGGTCATCGACCAGTTTCGGGCGTTCGCCCATCTTCAGGATGCGTTTTTCAGACAGTGTGACAACACAGACTTGCACAGAGCAAACTTGGTTTACCACACTGACTGGTTTTAACTGTATTTAAAACTAAAAATTTAGTTGGTTTTAGTTTTAAATACAGTTAAAACCAGTCAGTGTGTAAACTGAATTTGCTCTGTGCAAGTCTGTGTTGTCACACTGTCTGAAAAACGCATCCTGAAGATGTGCGAACGCCCGAAACCGGTCGATGACCACAAAATGAAGCAGGCTACCACGGAAAATGTCTCTGATGCCTTCCAGCTACCAACCACCACAACAAAAAACAAATAATTGAGAGAATCAAAGAAATGCCATTGTCAGCTAGAACAGACCAGCGTCGCGTTGAAGATATGGCTAAAAATAAATTTGCTAAAAACCACTTTTTTGGACTCAGGGGACCTCAAAACGGATATTTCCGGTGAAAACTCAATATCCAAAATTTGACACGATTACAATACTTCCTCTTACTAGGAGTAAAAGAAAGTAAAAATAGTGGTACAAAAAAAAAATAATTTTAAATATATTATTTCAAGAGAAAATCATTCTCAAATCAATAATTATATTAATGAAGCTTTACAGTTGAATGCTTCAGAAAATTTTGATAATTTATTAACCCGGTTATTAGTTGCACTAAACAATATACTATTATAAAAGATCTTATTTATGTACTTAATATTACCAAAAATATTAATATTTAATCACTTTTGGCTATGTTCAATGTTCATTCATCCATTTATGTTTATAATCTGACTATACATAATCTGAATATTTCATCTGACGTAGAAATTTGAAAATGTTAAGATATTTTTGTATTCATCTAACATGCTTTCAGCCTATTTTGAATGTCTGATATTTTATCGGCAGAAAAATAATTATATTTCAGATAATATTACTTTTTTTAACGAAAATAAAAAAAAAAACAAGTTCAAAGAAAAGGAATTATATATGTATTTCAGAAAATAGATAAACTTTTTCTTCAATATGAACACAAACAATAGAAACTCAAGTCAGGAGAAGGGAAAAGTATCCATTAAAGAAGTGAATCATAAAAAAGAGTTTCAATAAAGTGTATGAAAATATATTTACAAATAAGAAAATGTAAGAACCATAATTGAATAAGAAAAGCCAGCATCTTTAATTGAAAATGATCCTTACTCCAAAGAATAATACAATTCCTACAACAGAGAGGGCTGGGCCCTTTAAACAGTCTAAGCATAACGTCTGATAACAAATTCAATTAAACTCAAATATTAAATAGAAAGAAATGGAAGCAGCTATATTTAATTAACTTAATTTTAAATTAGTACTTAAATTAATTTATAAAATTTTAATTATCAAAATGCTAGAAGTTTCTTTTTTGTTATTTTTTAAGGGATTATGAATAGAAGGGATTATAATTACGATTGTCTTATTATTTTCATATATACAATTACAGATGTTTTAGGAAACAAAACTTCTAGAAGTCAATTTTCAGTTGCTAAAACTTGTCTTAATTTTTCCTTAATAATTGTAATTAGTGCTTTTTACGATTAGCTTTGGGAATTTTATATCTAATAGAGAAGGACTGAGGCGAGGGTGAAGTTGAACTTAGTAAACACTAATTGCAAGAAGCCGTGTACACAGATTGTTGGCTGCAACTCATACTTGGGTTTCATTATACAAACCCGACCTCACGCGTAGCGTATTCCATTCGCATAGTGAATAATCAAAAATTCTTCTAGTATCCAGATACAATAGATCTTCTCGTTCGAAATGGAGTTCGCTTTTTAAGCATTACTTCATGATTATCCAATCCTGCCTTAAATACTGTTAATAGTTATGAGTTTGAAATGAAACAAAACTTTTATTAGGGAACTAACAGTAACATTCTCAAGAATAATTAAATTATTATATTACTATTACATCGGCTCAACAGTCCTATCGGACCCAGGCCTCATCCACCAAGTTTGCGCCAGCCATCTCTGTCTTGGGCTTTTGCCCTCCATCTTCGGATTCCCAACATTGATAGGTCATTCTGGACGTTATCTATCCACCGCAAGCGCGGTCATCCTCTTCGTCGAGCAACACCTAGTCGTCCATAAAGGAGTTTTTTTGGGCAGTCTTTATTCGTCCATTCTTTCTATATGATCTATCCATCGGAGTCGAAACTTTCTTTCAAGAGTGACGATATCTAGCTCTTTAAACAGCTGGTATAGCTCGTCATTCTTTCTTGCACGCCACTGTCCGTTTTCAATTCTTGGGCCAAATATTTTCCTTTAAACCTTTCTCTCTCATATTCCAAGCAATTTAGCGCTTTCTTTTGACAATACCCATGTTTCGCCACATATGTCACTACTGGCCTTATTACTGTCTTGTACAGCGTTATCTTGGCATCACGTGATAGACATCTAAAACTCATAACTTTCGCCAGCGCAAAGAGACATCTATTGCCGGCTGTAAGTCTGGCTTTAATTTCAGGTTCGATTACATTTGTGCTATTCACGACCGTTCCTAGATATTTAAAACTGTGATTCATAACATTCCACTGTTAACTACTTGGTTCCTGGATGGCTGCATATACAAGAATTTCTCAATATTAACTTGTAAACTAAGTCTCCTTGCTCTTCTTTCAAATTCTTCCAGGGTCCCTTCTAACGCAGCTTTGGTACGTCCGAAATGAGGATATCATCCGCGTAAGCGAGATGCGGTTCAGTCTGGTATAAATTGTACCATTTGGGTTGGCTTTAATTGCTCGTACTGCCATACTAATGCCAGGTTAAACATTGTTGGAGCAACTGGATCACCTTGCCTTAAACCACAGATTACATTGAAACACTCCGAGAGTACATTTTGTACTTTTACTCGACATTTTGTACTTTTCAATGTCATTCCTGCAAGACATCAGTTTACAAGGGATTCCTAAACTTCTCATTGCATTTATTAGCTCATCCCTGTGCCGAGTCGTAAGCCTGCTTAAAATCTAAGAAAACATGGTGCAGGCCAACATTGTACTCATATGCCTTTTCAAGCAGTTGCCTTACAGAAAAGATTTGATCCTCCGTTAATCTGTTCTTCCTAAAACTGCACTGGTAAACGCCGATTGTTTTTTCACCCCATGCGGTGCCTCTTAATAATAGCAATGGACAAAACTTTATATATTGTAGGCAAGAGCGCTACTCCTCTATAATTGGCACAACTGAGCTTGTCTCCCTTCTTGTATATAGAGCACTCCTCTTGTACACTCCACTCTTCCTGCATTTCTTCTTCTATCCAGATCTGATGTACAAGATTATAAATGCTTCCACTAAGCTTTCTCCACCACTTTTCAAGATCTCAGCTGAGACTTCATCTATACCTGGTGACCTATTATTTTTCAGCGGCAGGATTATTTCCTCAATCTCTTCCTTCTCCGGTGGGATTTCTTCCTCCGTTATCTCTTCAGATCTTACTTCCTGGCCAATGCCTCCTTTCTTATGCAACCTTTATTAAGAATAATTAAAACAAAAATTATATTCAAAATGTCCAACTCTAGCGTTAATGCACGCTTTAATTGTAGTTAGCCAATCATCTATAGAATTATGGAAAATTTCCAGTGCAAAACTGCTAGCTCCTCGGGCTAAAGACTCCTTTATACTGTTCAGACTAGAATGTCGTCTGTGACAAGCCATTATCTCAAGATGTGAATATACTATGGTCCAGGGAGATTAAGGTTTGAGGTCTTCCTGAGGGCCAATCTGCCGTACTAATAAGCTCAGGAATATACTCAGCCACTCTTGGGTGGAACTCACCTTGTTGGCTGAAACTTGCTCAAAAAATCCCAATAAGTATTTGAAAAAAGGCTTTGATTTAGAGGTAATTTTCTCAAGGTAATTTTCTTCGCAAGAGTTTCAACACCTTTTTCATAAAAATTATTTCTATTAACCCCTGATAGCTCAATCCCAACCAAACTATAATGGAACTCGGATGGTCCCCTCTTTCAACTGCATCAATTACTTCCTGTGCTTCTTTAAACCCATGTGCGTATGTATATATACTATTAGCGCTTATATTTTTCATCAGAGCTGAAAATTTGTTTGTCAATTCATAAAATTTGACTATGAAGACCAACACTGCAACTAATCTTTAGATCTGTCCTACCTAATTTGCTTTAGAGCAGATGTAAGTGTCTCAACTAGGATTCACCGATTAGCATCCAAAACCAGATCGCTCTGATCACTGTTGCTGTAGATCTTTTTGAGGTGTTCACTTTTAGAGACATGATTTCATTTTTTTGTAATCTATGAGCATTATTGCAGCTTCAATCGCACTGTACAAACTATAGGATGCCAGGAACGGGCACGATCTTGCTTACCTGTTTATAGTACGATAAACAAACACTCGGCTAATACCCAAAGGATGAAGTGTTTGAAAAATCTGAGAAGTTGATTTTCCCACCTTCTAAGTGCTATTATAGCAATACGGTTCTCTCCTGATAAATGAAATGAGTAAAAAAAAAAAAAAAAATCATACTAAATAACGTTTCAACTTTTACAAATAAGTTGCAAAGTGCAACTAATTATAAAACGATACGACATAACCTTTATAATCCTTGTTTGAACTTTTGTAATCAGTATTTATGGGCAGGACATACCTGTTAACAGAACACATGTTATTTCAATTACTATCGGAAACATTTCACTGTACCAATAAAGTTATTTTATATTATTATTTAATTTTTTATTTTTTTATTTTTTATTTAAGGACATTTTATATTTCCCTCATTTTTTGGCCAGGATCTGGAAAAACTATTACTTTTTTTTCTATAACATCAACAAATGTGCGTCCAGAATTGAGAGAAGTTGAAGGGAAAAGGGATGTAAAGTAAAGGTATGTCTATTTTTTTCAGGTGGGTTTAACAACCAACTTCCAAATTAGGGGTCTTGAACGGAAGCGGAAGCAGATACGAGTACTTTACTACCTTAACATTTTTTAAACTAATTTAAATTTAGCAATTATACGCGGGAATTAAACTAGGTAAATCCCGGCTATATGTTCATGCTCATAACCACTACACTGAACTCCCACCCCCTGGAAGACGGCAGAGTCTTCTCGGCCTTTGGGCTAAGATCAAAGTAATACAGGAGCTTGATTAAAAAGCTTTCCATGGACTAAAAGTTGCTTAGCAGCATTGATTTAAGTTTTCATATAATTAATTTATAAATCCACATTTATAGTATTTCTGTTACTCTATTTGTTCAGTGATGTAGTGGAGATTTAGTGGGGTTAGGCAGAGAAAATTTTAGAAGAGAAAAGTATTCTGACTGAACAATGATATAATATATTAAATAACTGAGTATTGCAAGGACTTTATAGAATTGATATGGAAAGTGGTAGCGTGTGTAGAAATGACAGACTGAACTGGCAGAGTGTTGGTAATGATGATGTTTCCTTGAAGACTGTCTGTACAAAACTGAATTGTAGACTTCCACTACCTCTTATTATATACTTCCGGAAAACATCCACTACTTTTCCTGCCAGATCTACTAGCGGTTAACGTGGGCGGATCTTGAACTTTCTTAAGGTGGAGAATTTGAATAGTTTGTCTAGGGAGATGCGTTACGTTCCATGTGGCGACTTGACCGATGTAGCTTTGGGCGGACTGAGCATATGATTTTTGGCTGCAGGCAAGATAAGATTGTAGATTGTTGTAGGGGATTATCGGGACCTGAAAGATCTATTGTGCCTCCGGGGGCCTTCTCCAATGCACAGCCGGTCTCCAAGCAGTGTTCTCTAGCTACAGGCAACACTCCCCATCACTGGACAGTGAATTGTAGAGGGTCCTACGAAGAGAAAAATCTAAGGGCAGCATGCTGAATTCTAACCAGGACCTCCGCGTTGCTAGTCCAGCGTGCTACCACTGAGCTAATCCCTTCCTTCTCCCTTAGCTTTCGCCAATTAAGTAGAGCAGAGACCCTAGTTTGTGTACTGTGTTCGCCCTTGTCTGTAAAGTGTAGAGTGTATGTAGTTTAAGTGTATTTTGTACTGTTCTGATGAAGTGCATGGAATACTGAGCTGTGGTAACCCGTGTGGTCGCTACTCCCCAAGTAACTGCATGCAACAGATACCCGTTGCGGGTATATGCTGGCAGTCAAGATACGCCGCCACTTCAGTAGAATCATGTGTGGTTTTAGCAACTACATTGTATTAATTAACATTAGAATCATTGACAGATTTCCAAATTTGAAGGAAAGTCCTGTTAACCGGACTTACAGAATAGATTTTTCAATAGTTCGGAATTTTTTCGAAAAAAGCTATAACGATTTTCTATAACTCTGAATGCCTATCATTTTTATGTGAAACTTTCTTTTTTTTTTATAACTAAAGTTGACTTTTAGATACTTTTGCAGAATTTGTGGCGTTAAATTTCAAATATATGGGGGTTGGTAAGCCAGAATTATTGGTATGCTCTACCCCTTCCGTATCAGCTTGGATTAGTAGGTTGGTACTTGTCATCCCCCACCACTTATATATTTATGTTATGACAAATAAGTATAATTTGAGTTTAAAGAAAATTTTGCATTTAATATTATAATTGTATTAAAAGAAGTAGGAGAAAGTCATGTGAGTGTTTCACACCATATTTTTATAGTTGTGAGTGGTGCATTATTCATCTAGGAAGAGTGGATAAGAGAGTGTGATTGGTTGTTGAACTTCTAACTTCTTATGGCCTGCTACCCTCTAAAGTATTCTGCTGAGAACAGATAATTGCACGTGTTACTTACAAAATTAATTTAAAAATAAAAGTTTTCCTTGAATTGCTGGATATTTATATTAATTTTGGTTTAAAGGTTTAAATCCCAAATGCAAGTCCTGTCATTACCACTACTCATTCATTCATATGTCTAAACTATATCGCCGTTATTCCCTAATATTGACTGTTTTAAGTGTTATTAAATCCATATTATAATTATTGAAACGTTAGTGATAGCCAAACACGAAATCTCTCAATTACAATTCATCAACAACAGGTGATAACAGTGCATAAACAAAGCAAAAGTAAATAGTGCATTTTGATTATTTGCTCGACCATAGTTGTGATGTGCATCTAGTTGTTTACCCTGCCGCCAAGTATACATCTACTCAATAACAATATGATGTAATTTAGGCTTCTGGTAAGATAGGGCTCTTGTTGGCTACTATTATAACAGTTGATCTTATTATCTTATCGTTATTTATGCGTCTGTTGGTTTATACCAGCATCATGCCGGTTTTTACTATAAATAATTGGACATAATTTGCATTGGATACTTCTAAATATAAGATTCTAAGATAGATTATGTACTTTTTAACCGCAGTTTCTTTATCTTTTAAGGGTATAGGCTAACTGAGAGATCTATTGTGCCGCCGAAGCTGTTGGTATTTAAAGCTGCCCTTTATATTAGATTTCTAGATGGGGGAATGCTGAGTGCTTTGAATTTTCTTCTAACGGTTGTCTTGTCTTGTACCTGTTTCCGACCCTTCGCCAGCCAACATACGTTTTAAAATAAATTAATAAAATATAATTTCTTGCATCCATCACACTTCTCAATGCTCTGCCGACATCAGAGCAGTGTTCTCCGTTATAGACAACACTGGCTACCACGGGGCATAGAACTGGCGAAGCTTCGTAGAAGATAAAATCAAAGGGAAGCACCCCATGCTGAATGTGGACCACCGCGTGGGAATTCAGTGGGCTGGCACCAAGCAAATCTCTTTCCTTCTATAGGCTTATAATTTATGCTATATTTCATTTGAACTTTTTGTAGAAATTAGAATTATTTTTGGGGAATTTCCGAAGGCGATCTTAACGTCCAACTCCGTACAAGTGTCGTGGACGGAGGCGGATAGAAAATATTCTTTAGTATATTACTCATATTAAATTATACATGATATAAAATCTAAGGCCAAGGCCGGGAATCGAACCTAGGTTATCGAACCTATCGCAATACACCTCAGCTTTGCAGGCCGCGAATTCGAAAAATATATCGTCTCATTAACAAAGACATGCCGTGCTGCCATTTTTAGTGTTTTCAGTGTTTGGTCAACTCGCAGCTGCTACCGCCATAATGTTTCTAATTCATAATTAAGGCACTGATAGTATTAATTAATGCTCCTCACTTTTTACTAACTGCGTTTGAAATCCTGGGATTCGAAGCCTGACCGATGGCATCAATATGACAAGCGTTACAGACAACACTGTCCATCAGCGAACAGTGAGCAAGAAAAAATCTAAGGGAAGCACAGCTGGACTCAAACCCGGGTCCTCCGCGTGGAAGTCCAGTACATTCCACTAAAATGGTAACCATATTAGATAGATAGATTTATCCTTTCAAGTACGAGATGCCTTACAAATTGTAGGTATTTTCTTACAACTTGTTTTTTTTTTTACCCGGGAAAATGTTTGGAAAAAAAATGATGGATATTTATGTATGTAGATTAGTATACGCATCTTAAAGAAAATCGTTGGGCTGTTTTCAAGAAAACTGCGAAAAACTGGGAAAAAAACATCAGTAAAGTCGCACATCCGGTTGATGATAGAAATTATTCTTTAACAAAAAGCCGTTCTCAACAGTACCACCTTTTATCAGGTATTTTTCTTTTTTAATAAATGCCAATACCACTACCCTAGCTACTATTGCGAGTAGTTGGTGAAACTATCTGGACAATAAAACAACAATGGGACAACGTCTGGATTAGTAATTCCTTAATCTTTTTTTTTTTTTTTGAACGAATATTCTTCTTTACATACGTAAACATATGTAAAAAAAAAAAATAATAAATAGAATACATTGTAAGTACCTTAAAAAATATATTGACATTGTTAGAAATTGGTTTAAGATAACCTAATAAAATATATGTGTTTCCAATATCCAGTATATCTGGTTATTTCTGACTAGAGAAAACAAGATCCTTATTCAGGATCCATTATGTTGGGTACGCGATCGACCTATAAATCTTGATACCAGATAAAAGTCTGAGCTGTTTTAGAACTTTTATTATATAAAGTATTGTCCTTTATTCCATGATAATAAAGTAATAATATTTATTTGGATCAAGTATTAATTTAATTACAACATCACTTTGTTTTATTAATACTTATCATTCTCTCTATAATGTACAATAGTATATTACACAAAGAGATATGTGCAACTAAATTTCTATTTCATTTTTACTAATTTAATCTTACTGTGGTTTAAAAGGAAGTATTGCATTCGTGATTTTTGATATTGTGTTCACAGGAAATATGCGCTCTGAGTACCTGGAATTCGATAATCAGAGTTTTAGAAAGTGGTATGTTTGTGTGCTTCCGTTATATATATGTATATATAGATGGCGTATATGTAGACCACCTCCTCGAGAGCACCGGGTAACGATAAATGATCTATGCGGGCGAACAAGACTAGTGAAGGCAATTTATCAATCAAAGGGATGATAAAACTAAAATAAACATCCTGGTCCTCCAGCTTGAGGACTGACGCGATGGGCCTGCTCCTCATCCATCGCAAAAATTTATCAATGCTAATAGACCAAATAAGAAAGCAAACGGACGGATTATTGGTCTGAGACACGGCAAACCGATAAGGTAATAGAATTTTGGATGCCGGAATGGGTATATCTAACCAAATCTTCTTCTTCTTCTTCTTCCTGTAGCAATACGGCCCTTGAAGGACCTTGGCTTCCTGCAGCAGATGGTTCCAGACGTCCCTGTCCATAACCTTCCTTCTCCATTGCCTTACTTTCATGTTTCGGAGATCGGACTCTACATCCTGCAACCATCGCAGTCGTGGCCTCCCCCTTAGTCTTCCACCGCCCGGGTGACCTTCATATGCTTTCCACGGCGCTCTCTCTCTTTCCATTCTGTGGAGGTGACCTAACCATCGCAATCTTCCCAGCTTTACCACAGTGACTAAGTCATCCTCCCTAAAGAGGTGTATCAACTCAGCACCGATAAACGCCGTTTTCCATTGCTGGCCCGTATATATATCTCAGCACTTTCCTTTCCCAGCAGTTGAGTTTGTATTCGTGGGCTACCGTCAATGTCCAAGTCTCAGAACCATACATAACGATTGCCCTGAGGATGGTCCTGTATATGGCAACTTTAGCTTGCCTGGAGACATACTTATTACGGATCGTCGATCTTAACGCCCCCAGGCATCTATTTCCGGCAAAAATTCTGCTTCTAATGTCATTGCTGACCTCATTTTTGACCGTAAGGGTTGCTCCTAAATATTTAAATTCTCTTACCCCTTTAAAACGGTACGGCTCGACTTGAAGTTCTCGGAAATTCCTTTGTCTTCTTGTAGTTACCATATATTTCGATTTTCCTTCATTGACGCGAAGCCCGAAAATAGCAGCTTCTTCCTCTAGCTCACTGAATGCAGTTTTTAGTGGCCGCAGCAATAAGCACTACATCATCTGCTAGGATAAGTACTGGGTCATGCGGTTGTATATGGTGCCTCCAGTATTGGATGTTATTCTCCTTACTGCCATTTCCAGCACCAGGATGGGTGATATTGGGTCTCCTTGTCTTAGACCAGTGTTTATTGGGAATGGTTGAGACACATTGCCTTGCACCAATACTTTAGCTACCGTGTTAGTTAGGGTCATATTCACCAGTCTAATCACTTTTGCAGACACTTGCAGAATTTTAGACATCTAATAAGCCCTGTACGTGAAATGGTGTCATAAGCCATTTTGAAATCCACGTAAAGCTGGTGAAGATCTAGATTATTTTCGTAAAAAACCAAATCTTATTGTCCGAATTTAAACATTTTTTGTTTAAACGAAACTTAAACAAAATATCAAGTTTAAACTTTCTGAGTTATATTAATCACACATAAACATCAATTTCTAAGAACCATTTTTTTCGGATTCAATAGACCTCTAAACGTATATTTCCGGTATGAAAACTCGAAATCTGGCATTGATTTCAATGTAAATCATCTTACAGAATGCTTTTTTTTTTTTTCTTTTTTTTTTACATTTGTAAAATTTGACAACATTGCAATACCTCTTTTTTAGACCAGCAATAACAGAAGTAAAAATATTGAAGAAAACTGATTAACCCTAGATTAGATTTTACTGTTTTTCATTTTTTTTTTTCGGTTTGAGAAAGTAGAATATACATTTTCCGGTGCCTAAAATTTCATTTCTTCTATCTTTTTCCTTCATTCTTCTTTGATTTTGTAAATTTCCTCGTCTATATTTACTTTACATAATACTTCGAACTTGTTGCCTCCAAGTAATGGCTAATCTTCCACATTTTCCTTCTTCCAGGCGTTATCCAGTCCATACATAAATTTCTTTTGATAATCTTTTATCTTTCATTCTTTTTGTGTGGCCATACCATATTAATTGCCTCATTTTTATAAATTCCACAATTGAATTCTGGATTTTCATTTTTCTTTTTACCAGTTCATTTTGGATTTTTTCTTTCCTTGATATTCAAGCAGAGCGCCGCCAAAAGTCCAACTCTGTATGCCAATAAAATTTTACCTTCAATTTTGATGGATACGTCCAAACTTCTGACCCACAGGATATGATGCTCCTAATTTATTGTTTTAAAAATTCTACTTTTAGTGTCGGGTATAAGCTGTTTAATGTATAAATTTCCCATACACCTCAGTTAATCCTTGATTTAATCTCTTTATCCTGTCTTCTTTGTTTTGTAGTTTTTATACCTAAGATATTTATATTCCTCAGTATGGCTAATTGTTCCTATTTCTTCTTCCAGTATCTTCATCTTCTTCCAGTATTTTACAGGTCCTGACTTATTTCTCCTATTACTAAATATTATTAATGTTTACCTGAAGCCCCCAGTTATTATATTCTTTTAGCAATTCTTTTAGCAATTGCAGAAAGAAAAAGAGGCAGAGCGTTTAATATCATTATTTATTTTAATTTAAAAATTTTTGAAGGAATTAATGAATAATTATTAATCTTGAAAAAATATCAAATAGATAATATAATGGATGTGAGAAGGAGTGAGAATTAGAGAAAATGGATCTTAGTGAAATAAACTAGATGATATGCTGAACACTGTATAATGAAAAGAAACACACAAACTACAAGGACTTTACAGTAAAATAGAAGTTGGGTAACGAGACAAAATATAAAGAGACAGAATGGCTGTGTAATGAATGAGAAGGTAGTAGATAAGTTGCTATTGGTTGTAAAACGGTCGTAAACTCTTTAGCTGTCATTCTATTTATATAAATCAAATTGTCCCTTTCTAGTCAGACCTCTAGGTGGGAGTAACTAACTTTTGTTTCATTTAATGTGTGCTTCTCCGCTCTTCGGATCCGATGAATCTTTAATAATTCAGATCGCATTCAAGAATACAAAATAAGAAAATCGTTTCTTATTTGAATAACTAGTAAAAAAATAGAAAACAAAAACATTTTTATTTGTCCAAGAGCTTATTTTCTTCCCCCCAAAAATAATAAATAATATAGTATAATTTAGAAACATAACTTTTACTTTATATAAATAAATTGTTTTTTAAGTGGATAATATATTTTAAAAAATAAATTTTAACTTCATGAAATTTATAAAGGCATTGCAAAAGTATTTTCCATCATATATAATATGTTATAAGATATAATTATGTGAAGAAAGTTTTATGTATGTAGCAAGTGTAGTATGTGGGTGGAGCCATGAGGGAAAGGCCTTAGGCGAGCAAAGTATAAAGATGGAAGAGTTCAGGATTGTGAAAGTGATGGTGGAATGGTGAGTGTACTGTTGAGAGAAACTTGAGTCACGTATAGAGCAAAACTCAAAACGAGTCTAAGTGGTAGACGAAACAAAGGGAATTAGATTAGAAGGGGTAACTTTTGATTAGTGGCAACTCTGCTCATAGTGGCCTAAACTCACAACAAACATCCCACATTCAATATATATATGTGCATGTGTGTGTGTGTGTGTGTGTGTGTGTGTGTGTGTGTGTATGTGCTTGTATGTATAACTGAGTTAGCAACAAATATATGAATATATACATATTTTTATTTTCTCTTGTTGCCATAATCTTTTTCCTATGTTTTACTTCATCGCTATTTGTGCTACATTACATGAAGACATATGTGTTATATATTAAAAGTGGAATATTGCAAGTAAATGGAATATCGGAATGTAAACGAAACTCACTTGTGCAGTTTGATTCGCAATGCTGGGAAAGCACCAGAATATTTTCTGCTTCATATTGCGATTATCAACCAGTTTCGAGCATTCATTCTTTTCATGAAGTTAGTTGGCTGTCCCCCTATTTATTACAGACCAGCTTAATGCAAGATCACGTATCTGCATTGTTAAAATCAGGAGTATGTACCAAACATCACGCAAAATATGATGAAAAACAAAATAAAACCGGGCTATCACGGAAAAATAAATCCGTATAACGGAATGTATTTCCGCACAAGACTCAATTTTTTCGCCATACTGAAGATTGGCTTAGCTACACCTCTTCAAGAAACTTGGCGTCCTTTGGGGTATCCCAGCTTAACAACACGAACATTAGTTACTGTGATACCTCCAACAATCAGGCTGTAAAATGATACAGGCCCTGTAAAAGATAGGAGTTGTTGTATGGAACTATTTGGGTTTAGTGTACCCAGCAGGCAAACTCCAGCTCACTACCACTCCTTTTCACATTCACTAACACCATCCACTCATATTCACTTCAAATTCACGCTTTCGGTACACTTAAAGACAATACATTCTCTATACAATGAATCATTAGGAAGCCAGAAAGACTTGGCTTTACTGCAAAAAAAAAAAAAGGCAAAAACTGTTATAATTTTATATAAAATCAAAACATTGCTAAATAATCTATTATGAAATTTACTTTTGACGACTTTTTCTTACTGCAATGTTTCTAGTTCTAATTGCCAGAATTAATTTGCCCAGAAACTGTGTGAAGATATTTGCAAATATTTTTTTTAGATTTCATAGGATCTTGCGCAATGAGAAAATACAATGTAGCAACAAGAACTTGTTCGGAAGGTATAATTTGACGATCATTATCACTGTTTCGAAATTAGTGATATTATCGTATCCAACAATTATATCAAACATGAGTTTCCCATTGGAAAATGATTTTTTATTATTGAGTTTATCAATTTGAATGACCCCTTTAACAACATAGTAAATAATTCTACGGTAAAAAACTACAGTTACAACACTTTAAAACCTCTTTTTGCTATTACATTTTGCTAAACAACAATGAGCGGCCGGCAATCTTCTTTTCTATTATCGATCGATATTAAGAAGAACATGAAGTAAATATAGCGAAAGCTTTAGAATGTCGCAAAATAATAGAAGGTAAAGGTAAGGGCTGGTAACTTCCCATCCTTTGTGAAGGACAGTTAAAATATTGCTTACATGAATAATGCCCTGTATAGACGTGACTTTCAATAGACTCAATGATGCAAAGTCTTTCTTTCCCAAAGTCTTTCGTATTTCATATGCTCTAATACATAGTAATTTTGAAAAAAGCCCGACCCAGGTCTTGCTGGATTTTTTATTATAACCTATATATATATAGAGGCCAGGGAGGGATCATCATTACCATTTTGTGGTCCTGAACCAGCCCTGGCCGTTACAAAGACGTTTCGCGACAAACAGATTAGACTTTGGGAGACGAGAGCTTTGGAGAAACGCTGGGGGGACACGCAGGGGTGCCTCCAAGCTAAAAGATTTATAAAGGCAAGCAAGCAGGGAATTTCGGAGTATCTCCTGTCTCTTAGTAGGACGGGTTTGAGAACCTTGGTAGGGATAGTGTTTAACATAGGGAGGATGCGGAGTCCCATTTGTCAGAACTGTGATGACGGAGTTAGGGAAACGGTGTATCACTACTTATGTCAGTGTCCCCGTTTCGCTGGAACTAGGTTTCGTATATTTGGGAGGACACCACTCTCGCAGGATTGTCTAGGCGAGTTGGAGTTTAGGGATATCTTGAGATATTGTAGATTAACCGGCAAGTTACCGGGGGAGACTAAATAAGGGGTTACGGGGGGTATCGGGGGGATAAGAGCCACATAGGCTTAGGTCCCGCGCCTTTGGGCACCCATTTTGATAATAATAATAATAATAATTATATATATATATATATATACACGTCAAGTAAATGTGAAATTCATGTCACAGATTGAGATGCATTGAATCCCCCAGGGTTCAGCGCTATAATCAGAGAGACGTGATGAGCAGAGCCAACCAGCGCTGAAACTCTCTGGATATGAAAAGAAAGCTATGTAATTAGGAGGTCGCGTGGCCAATGTCGTATTAAGGGTCGTGGAGGATTTTCAGGATGGGTGGATGTGGATAAGCCTTGTGCAGTGTGATTGGGATGAATCGCTAGATTATTTTGGAAATTAGGGATTAATTCGTTAGGGGATATTAAGGACTATTTGTAGTTTTAAATTTGAAACATAATATGGCGAAGGACTTAAGATTGAAAGGATTTGATTGTCTGGATGTTGGATTGTTTCGAGGAGCCTTACAGTTAGAAGCTCTGTGGGTTCAGAAGGTCTCAGATGTGTTTTTATAATGTCTGTTGTTTTGTAAGTTCATGGTTGATCTCCGCGAAGCAGTCTTCATATTTGCCTATAATGACGACTATTTAATTCTTTTTTCAGTCTTGTATAGGGGTTTCATATTAGTCAACAGTCTAAATACAGTCCTAGATAGCGTACTTCAGTGGAGGTCGGCATTGCCTTATTTTGATATGTTATGGAAGGGCAAGTTTATGTCTAGATAAAGTGAAAGTAATCTGTTGGCCTTTGTTTTCATTCAGTCTAATTTTCGATCCTGCTGGAATTAAAAGTTATTTTTCTGTTTATTAAAATAAACTTCTATTTTACTCGCACAAAAACATATTTCTGAACTTTCTCTTAATTTCTCACATCACAAATTGGTTTTATTTATTGTCTGCTTGCTGTTCCCACAACGTCTTCCTCCAAAACACCCTACCTTTTCTAATAAAAATTCTCTCAGTGAGATAACTTTACAATATCATAGATGACTTGGAAGTTTCATTTTAATTGTCTCCAAAAAGGAATCTAAATTTACTACTGGCAAGGAATAATATTTTTAAAAATTTCCAATTAGTGATTTCATTTATATTTGGGAGGTTGTAATAAAACTTATATCCAACTTTCACAAATTAAAAATGTAACACTTCAGAAAATTACATGGTTTTCCAAATATAAAATCGAATTACTTCTCAAGTTTGAAGGGAAACTCACAGAAACAGACTTTTATTTGGAAAAAAAAGAAGCTTAGTTTTCAAAATACTCATAACTTCGAAGATTTATGACGTCATGACCTTCTTTTTTTTTTTGTCACACTACTTACTATATTACCGTGTACACAAAATGTAAAGACAAGATTCAGTGTTTCTACTAATCAAATAATGCCCTAATTTTCTTGCATTAAGTTCACAAAATATGAACAAACAAACTTACTAATATTTACCAAAAAAACATTAACTTCACCGTGCACTGCCGGCCTTTAGAGAGTGTTCTCTCTTTACAGATATCCAGCATAGTGTGAAGTGATGTAATAGTAGCAGCGAGTGATGTAATAGCATCACCGGACTCGAATCCGGGTCCTGCTTGAGAATTAAACTCTGCATCTATTTTTTGTTTGTTACAAATACCAGGCAAGCCCTACCAACAGAAATATTTAGAATTTGAGAATTATTTTTCCTTAGTTTTCCTCATTACAAAAAAAAACAAGGATGTTGCCTTTCTCCTCTCCTTTTTAATATCTTTATTTTTACAGGCATTAAGAGACTGAGAGAGGTAGTGCCATGGAATGGGGATACAAATAAATGAAGGTAGTTGTCTCTACAACCTACAGTTTTCGGATGACCAAATTGTGATCGTATCAGATCCAGAGGATCTCAGTTACATGATACGTATGTTGGTCGAAACTTATTCCGCTTCTAGAAGTTAACAGAAAACATGTCCTTCCATTAAAGAGGACTGGAATTTAGTACGCATTTCAGAGTATAAGTACCTCGGTGTGATAGTTTCTCAAGAAGGCTGTTCTGACAAGAACATCCAGATATTCCTTTCTTTGGCCAATATTGAACTCGGAACACGGGAATAAGTATGTTAGCCTGTCTACTAAAAGAAGATTTACAACTCTTTCTTTTTGGGTACAACCCTTTATGCCTGCAAAACTTGGGCAATAAAAAAAAAAAAAGGCTCGGATGCTCGTAGCCCTAGAAATAGATTTTTGGAGAAGAAGCCGTGGTGTTTCGCGTTGGTAGCAAATTCCAAATATCCAAATAAGGGATCGCATGTTTGCAGAAAAAAATCTGTTTTTTCAATCGAAAGATGACTCCCTGGTACGATCATTTAAAGAGAATGGGTAATGAGTGATGGCCGAAGAAAATGTTAGACTACAAGCCAAGTGGATGAAGAAAGCGAGGAAGGCACAAAAAGAGGTGGATGGAGGACATCCAGGAAGGAATTGCGACACCATAGGGTGATTGGAGATAGGATCCATGAATGTGATTGGAGTGATAAAGGTTGTTGGAAGAAAGGAATTTTGAGCTCCACCATATGACCTATTAAGCTTTAGAGGGTGGGCAAAATATACTCGTGTATATATATATATTTGTAAAATTCTGTAGAAAATTTTATGTCTCGGAATGTCGTAGGAAGTGTGCATCCTCCGATGCCCAGATGAACCCAAAGTTTCATAGGCCATCAGAAGGATATTCGAATATACTTCAAATCACTCCCTTATTCTAGACTGGTCTGACTAGGGCGTTCTAGCCCTGGTCAGAGGTATGCCATTAAACCGTTACCAAAGGCGGTCTATTTTTACTCAGACCGATGCATACCTCATATACCTTCCGATCATAGGAGTCTGTTTAGTCCAGTCTTAGACTAGGCCTGCCTCACTCCCTAGTCACTAGTCAAATTTGTATTTGATAAAACATCGGAAAGCCTGCTTACACCTACCTCTAAACCTATATGCCATCCACAAAATTTCAATAAATTATAATATATTGTTTCATATATGCCCAAAATGGTACGAAAATTCAATTTGTAGGCTACCGATAATCTACTACTTATGATGTTTGTTTTTTTTTTTTAAAAAAAAAAAAAGTAAAACCATGTTAATTGATGGAATACATTAGGTTGATAAAGTTGAAAAATGATTTCGTGCAGAAGAAATTGTTTTGTGAGAACTTGTCAATAACTAACAGCAAGTTTGTTAACACTAAGTGAAGTCTTAATTAACTTAAAAGAGTTTCTCGTCAGTAAAAAAACTTGAAGTGGAAAGAAAAAAAAAAAAACGAAAAGAAGTCCAGCAAGCGTCACTCAGCAGACGTACATTACAAGAACTGTTAAAAAAGAATAATGAAGTGTCTCAGTTATTCTGAAGTGGGAGAAAGTGCAAATTTTCTACTTGAATTTGAATGGATATTAAACTTTGTTCATTTTAATATTTAATTAATTTGTAGATAAGACAAACTTGCCTTTTAACTTGGAATTTAGTTTTAATTTATTTTCTAAATAAAATAATAATAACTTTAGGTAGGAAAAGAAGTAGAAAATGAAAAATATCAAACTTCTTGATAATAAGAAATAAAAAATTGACTCGATTTTTTACAAGAAGATTACGATTTAAAGTTATGGCAATTTTTTTTCGTCCATCTCTCACAAGTCAAAGTTATTATCGTTTTATTTATCATATAGCCTGTCATACTTTCACTTATATGAAATCATCAGTATCGTGTAATTCATTCACAGACTAGTGACAAAGTGATATCTGCCATGAATTCTTTAATGATAATGGGAATATTGAGATGTTGAAGATGACATACACAAAACTCACTACTTGCAATTTACAAGTTTATATTTACGAACTTTGTGAAGAGAAAATATTATATGAAGTATAAAGTAACCGAGCGAAGAGTGATGTTGGTTGGTGCTGTAGAATGGTGTAGCGTTGGCTGATACGTGATGCAGCAAGATAGCGATGTAGCTAGTTAGAACTTATTGTTTGTACTAACAGCCGCTAGGTTGGTGAAGGAAGACTCTCTGGCCACTAATAAAAAGGCTTTTGTAGAGAAACAGTTGATTGCTTGATATACTGTGATTTTTCTCCAATATGTATGTTTTGCTTATAAACAAAAGTTATAGCAAGGAGTTTGATTTACAAAACAAAAATAGAAATACAATTACTCTTATATAACAGAACAGAAATATTTCAGAGTATTTTAAGATTCAACGAAATTAAATATAATTCATGTAAATATTTACATCACTGAGCAATAAATAATATCTAAGGTTGGAATCACCATAAAATCTAACTAGAAATTAATTTTTTTAATTTAAGTGATTTTTGCACGAAAAAATATAAATCATTAATTTTGTGCTCATCTTCTATTACAAGTAACTGCTCAATATTTTCCTTTTTGGTATTGTTTACATATAAATACTTATTGATATAATCATTTCTAAAAATTGAGAATATAGGGCACTCCACTATGAAATGTAGAATATCATTTGTCTGATTCAGATCACATAAATTACAAAGAACTTCGCTATTAAATTTAAAGATAACATTATTGATACTAATCTTAGTGATTTTCTTACTGGCCAGTCGCAGCTGAGCTTATTAACCTTATTTTATTAATATGTATATTGAATTCTAAGTATTTCTCAGACAGTCCTAAATTGCTTACATTTCTATAATATAAGTTAAAATTAGAATTTACGACTTTTTGAATGTCCATACTTACTAAGTTATTTTTTAGTTTTTGTACAGAACTCTTTCTATTTTTTACATTAACACTAAGTTTTGATTTATACATATATCTTCGGCTCCTATTACACTAAGAAGCTTCTTTAGTTCACGATCCCAGTTAAATGGGATTGTTTGGGGTATCCACTGTTTCTACCAATCTTAAAAACATAATTTTTGCAGCTGCCAATCAGTCATACTTAATAATTTAATCCACCAACCATACATTCAATTCAAAATTTTGCACAAAACATGAGTCCACTTGGCTTTCAGGCAGACATAAGCATTAGGAGTATTGGGCGACAATCGCAACAATTGTTTGAAAAACTTCAGTTGACCAATCTCAATTAAATTTGGATACTGGCAGCCCCAAATTTCGGCCATGTACAAAAGAATACTCTCTGACATCGCGTCGAATAGATAGCACTTAGTGTTCCATGCAACCGATTTACTCTTTCTAGTAACTGCATGTCTGATGCGTTGGCCATAGCATTTTTTGCAATAAAAGCTAAACTAGCCTGGCTAAAGCTAGGATATGAAGATATGGGGACCCCCAAATAGTTAAAACAGCTGCAGCGCTGCAAAATCGAATTTTCAAAGTAAAAATACCTTATCTTTCCAATTGACCTCCTTTATGACATACTAATATAACTGTCTTCCTTGTATTTAAGTTAAACCATTTAATTTACAATATTCTGCCAGTATATTTAATTTGCGTTGCGTATCATGCCAGGAGTGACATAGAATAGTCATATCATCGGCGTAAAGCAGAAAACTGAGATCTCTGTTACCCTTAATGTTAATTCCGGTAATGTTTCGATCGTTAAAAAAGGTTACCACATCTGAGACATATAAGGAAAATAGCAAAGAGGACAATACCTCCCCTTGAAGAACGTCCTCTAAGACAGGTATATAATTAGAGTCAGCGGTGCCCTCTACAATTTTAAAGCTGGCATTATTGTAAAGATTCATTATAAGCCTTAAACATTTACGGCTTATTCCAAGATTGTACAACTTATGCCACAATCTTAAGTGGGACACCGAGTCGAAAGCTCTTTGAAAGTCTAGGAAAATCAAGAATACTTTACTCAAGTAATTTTCTCCAATATAGAAATGCTCTTGAATGCTAGACATGCTGAGCGCATGTTTTCTAATCCACAGATTGCCAGGCTTTTATCTGATTCCTCCTAGCTCTTGGTAGAAAACTAGTGACATTGTAATGGATGCAAGAAATTATATCTATAATATAATTTGAAGAAAATCGTCATTTGAAAAATATTCTAACATTCGCTGGCAAAAGGGTCTATTCTGGTAGAAGACCACCGTGACAGAAGAGTTCATAGAATTTAGTCAGCTTTGTCTTTTTACCCCTTCTCACAGGGGAGGATTTGAACTAACAAAAGAAGGCATTCTTTCAAGACAGTCAAATTCTGTACTCAACCAGACCAGTATGAATTAGACACTGAACCAGAACATTTGTCTCAGAAGTCGCTCACTTAACTTCAATGCCAGTTTTAAGAGTTTAGCAATTAAGCTAGATAAATAATTGATTTTATAAGCATATTATTGTGATACTGAAAAGTATTTAAATTTCTTTAAAGATAATATATTTAATTTATTAATCTAGCAGTGTTTTCTCATTTATTTCTTATTACTTCTCTTCTCTTTAAACGTTCACACTCACAAGCCCCTTTACAAAACCGTTCACGCCACAAGCAACTACACAAACAACACATATATCACCAAAAACATTTCAACATCTTCTAGGGGGAGAAGCCTTGGCTCTTTAATGTTTCAGCCTATAGAGTACTGTTTGCATGTGAGCGCCGGATAATACGTAGTTTGAAGTGCACCCATCGAAAACGATGTTAACGCTTGATGCGGCTGGTATAAGCAACTTTGAAACCCAGCCTTATGTGTCGAATTTTCAAAAACAGAGGATTGCTCCATTACTAGAGTGTTGCTGAAACTTGATGAACTCTAAAGCACATATAGGATAACCTCTAGAAGTCGGGCATAGAAGCAGAGTAATTGATATTACATCTATAAATTTGTTTGAATCAATATTTTGAAGATGTAATCAGTAAGTTTTTAAAGATCTGGCTGCGAAATGGAAACGAAATCAGTGAATTTTCAGATTTTCCTTAGGAGAAGAACCACTCTAAGTTTGACAGTTCTTAAGACTCATAATTTTGGAAACAAATGAACCAGTAGTTAACTAAGTATATGTCGAGAGAAAGCCCTAAGTAGATGAGCAAGAGATATAATACCAAGGCAAATTTTCTAAATCCATGAAGACAGCTCAAATACCTGACAGCCATGAGCGAAATACCAACCTTTGAAATATCAAAGAAGAAGTCAGATCAAACAAGGAAGATTAAATATAAATTAATATGAAAAATTTGAGATTGTTAAAGAATAATAACCTAGATGTATAAAACTGGCAAACCAGGCACTACATATTAAGCAATTGTGATAACGACTTATCTAGAAATTATTAGAGTTGAAATTAGCAACAACAAAAACCTACTTTTTATATAAAAAAAAATCACGAGAAATTTGTTGGTGATGTCATTAACGTTAATCTTTTTATTAATTAATTTTTTGACATGCACTTCTTCTAATGTATTACGTCAGTAATATTTGTTATATGAACTTCAAACTTGCTTAATTAACAATGTCAAAATGGATGAAAAATTATTATGTAATTTTTTTTGTTCTAGAGATACTTTCCTACAATATTTTAAAATCAATTCTACCTTACGTAATTCTTTGCTAAAATGATGTAACTTGCTCGGAATTTATTGGTAAAATGAATATTATTCATGATATTAATTTTTTGAATTATTGAATGGCTCGTTCTGTGAAATTGTTCTCTATTATTATTCTAAATAATGGCATTCGTTCCAATATATAACTTCAAATTGTATAGCCATTTTACATGCAATTTCGAATCCATCAGCTTCATGACAAAGCCACTTTCAGCTTTGCTTTGCTGGCCTGATTAAAAGGGCGAAGCTGAAGGATGTGCTAAAACTATAAGGGATCTACAATAGACCTCTTAATGTAGGTTGCCATGGAACGAAGTTCGCCATGCCTTTTATCAATCTAATCTAATCTACACTAATAATACTGTCAAAAAATGTTTTCTACGCCACTAGGAGTTAAATGTAAGCATTCACAAAGTGAACATCAAGCTAAATTTTCTTAACAAATTTGTTACAAATTTAGCGATTTCAAATGTGATATATAAGTGCTAAAAAAATGTCACAGTGAATAAAAAAAAATTTACGTTTTTCGCGAAGCTCATCAGTTAACTATTTAGTTCTCGCTAAATCAATTAATTTTTTAATTGTTTGCGAGACTTATTATAAGTACATGTTTATATGTATATAGAAAGTAAACTGTGGACCTTAATGTAAATATCTTGTGTATATAGTGTATATAGAGCGAACATAACTCACTTCTCTTCTCTTTCCTTTACTTCAATTACTTCTCTTCTTCTTCTCTTCTCTTCTTCTCTTCTTCCTGGACGTAACTCAGGCTTTCGACAGGGTATGGCATCCAGGGCTGTTATATAAACTAAAGCAATTCCTTCCTACTCCATATTACCAAATCCTTCAGTCCTATCTGACGGATCGCTACTTCAGAGTTAGGTGCGGCATTGAGTTCTCCGACATCAAACCCATTCACGCCGGCGTTCCGCAAGGAAGCATCCTTGGCCCTGTTTTGTACACGGTATTCACTGCTGATATTCCCACACATCCAGAAACCCTGATCACAACCTATGCAGATGATACTGCAATATTATCTACAAATCCTAATCCTGCTCAAACTTCCTCACATATCCAAGAACACCTTGACCTCATCACTTCTTGGTGCAAAAAATGGAAAATAAGACTTAATGAAGACAAATGCCAACAGATTACTTTCACGTAGACAAACCTGCCCTCCCGTACGTATCAACAACAAAGAAATACCGACTTCCACGCAAGTACGCTACCTAGGACTGTATTTAGACAGTCGACTTACATGGAACCCTCATACGAGACTGAAAAGACAAGAATTAAATAGACGTTATGGACAACTACGAAGACTGCTTGGACGGAGATCAACCATAAAGGTACAAAACAAACTGACTTTATACAAAACATTGCTGAGACCTGTCTGGACCTACGGAGCTGAACTGTGGGGCTCCGCGAAACAATCCAACATCCAGAGAATCCAATCCTTTCAATCTAAAGTCCTTCGCCATATTGTAAACGCTCCCTATTATGTCTCTAATTCAACTCTCCACAAAGACCTCAATATCCCTTTCGTTAACAAGCTAATCCGTACACGCTTCCTTAATTTCCACACTAATCTTCAGATTCATCCCAATCCCACCGCACAAACCCTATCATCTTCCACCCATCCCGACAATCCTCCACGTCGCTTGAAACGACGTTGGCCATGCGACCTCCTAAACACCTAGCTTCCTTTTCATTCCGTGAGAGTTCCAGCATTGGTTAGCTCCTCTCAACATGCCTCTCTGATTGTGGCGTTGAGTCCTAGGGGATTCAGTGCATCACAGTCTGTGACACGAAATTCACATTTACATGATGTATATATGTACAGATTGTAAATAAATTTAATAAAGGAAAAAAAAAAAAAAAAAAAAAACTTTTTCTCATTTTTCTTTATTATTAATTTATTATGTTATGAAAAAATTGCATGAGGATCGGTCAAGAAAAAACATTCAATTATGACAACGTTTCGACAGAGTTTCCTGTCTTTATCTAGACTTTAATATATAGAAAGTCGTGAAGATTTGGAGAAAGAATTTTTAAACATTTTTTCCTTCTTTTTTTCTGTAGATGATTTAAGACAAGGCACTAGAACTTTTAATTTTCCTTTTTATGTTTCTGCAATGTAACAAATGTGTATGTTTAAAAATTCTTTCTCCACATCTTTACGACTTTCTCCGACAGAGTTCGCGTCCTTGATAAAGACAGGAAACTCTGTCGGAACGTTGGCATAACTGAATGTTTTTTTTTTCTTGACCGATCCTCACCATATTTTTTCATAACATAATTCATCAACGGTCAACAAATTCTTTTATATTATTTTATTATTAACAAATCCTTACCCTATTAAGTGAATACTCTAAATGGAATAAGTCTAAGTGATGACACATATCTAGGCAGTTCAACTGAGTCAACCATTTTGATAACTTTGGCCAAAATAAGAAGCTATACGTCTGGTAATTCACCAATTTTATTGAAGCATCCCAATTTCTCACATTAAGATCACTAACGGAAGTAACTTTAAGGTTAGTGGAATATTTCCTGCTAGTATGCAGCAAGCATAAAAAATAACAGGTGTATATCATTTTATAATCCTAAGAGATGGATGTGAACTCTCAATTTGGACTATTTTTTTGGTGAAAATGCAAACAATCAGTTATTATGATGCGTTGGTTTTTTTGTTTAAAATGTGAACGAAGACGTAGACACCCACAAAATCTGTTCTCTTTGCTTCCAATGTGTCCAAGAAGATCTTTTTCACTTCCTGATTGATTTTCCAACATTAACGGAGCTCCAATCTTAGGATTTGGTGAAATTTAGTATCACATTGTTAATTCTCTCTCTTCTTCAGTTTCAGACCTCTTATATGTAAAACGTTTGCTAAACTAGCCTGGAACTATAGATTAAAATACCTCAATTCTTAATTTTATTTAGTGCATATATTTAGCTAACATAGGTTAGAAATTTGGTACTATGGTTTATTTTTTTATGATTTGTTTTTTATTTTGTATTTAGTTATTATTATTATTATTATTATTATTATTATTATTATTATTATTATTTTATTTCATTGTCAGTAATGAATTGAAAATCCTTTGGTATAACTTATTTGAGTAATTTCTTTTTTTTCCTTTACTTTTTAATAATTGTAATTACATAATATGCTCAGTATTTGTTCTACCTTGTTTTTTCCTTATTTCATTTCTATTTATTGTATGGCCGAACTATCTAAAGTATTAGTGTCTTTATTTCTAGTTAGTGTAGTGGAAGAAGTAAAAGCAAAAATATAAATATATTTTATACTTTAAATGAATTCGATTTGAAAAAAAAAAATTGCATGTTGGCAAGAAGAGGGTAAAAACTCAGGGATAAGACACCGTTACCAAGAGATGTCAGAGAACTCGGCCACTCTTTGTCTTTTAACCCCTTCTAGAAATCAAATATAAAGGACAGGTTTTTAACAACCAGGAGGAGCATTGTTTCATCAATCGTGTCATAGAATTCAAGAGTTCCAGTTCAGTGTTAAGTGAACATTTGAGTTTAAATCAATCTAGTTAAATATTTAATTCCCAGAGTTTTTATATATTCATAAGCTTATTATTAAGAATTATTATAAAGTATTTAAATTCCTTTAGAGATAATATATTTATTTTAAAACAGTGGTGACTTCTTACTTAATTCCTAATACTTATACACTCGAAACAGCCCTTTCTATACCGCTCGTGCTACACTAAATATATTAAAATACACACAACCAATGTAATGTAACATTACATTAGCACCAAAAAGCTGTTATTTAATTTTGTCTTGCTTTTTTGTTCTTATTAGTGTATTCATACTATTCATATAAATCTCTATGTAATTTATTTACCTGAATTATTTGTCTTTTATTTTCTTTAAGTGGCAACTCCAGTAGACGGCATTTGCCATGCTATTTACCTTATGTATTTATTACTTTTGTATATGTTTATTTAAATAAAGGTTATTATTATTAATAATAATAATAATAATAATAATAATAATCGTAAGAGCTATGTTCCTCTGAACCCTCTGTAATTGTACACGGATTTAATACCTTGTAAATTTTTATCAATCAATCAAAGCTTTAATAATAATGAAGCAATTAATAATAATGCTTTCAGAAGGCATTATTTGTTAGATAGAAATCGTAAATAAATTATAAAAAATGCAATTTATTTATTTAACTCCTTGATCTTTTCAAATTTCATCCTTCTTAATACAGTTCTCATAAATAAAATGCTAAACATTTCAATTTATTTAACAAAATAAGAGAGAAATTGTTACTGTAACTGAAAATGTCTTCAAAAATTATTAGATATGTGCTGCTATACATGAAAATGTAATTTCCCAATACTTCCCCATCAAATGTCCTCCCCACTATATTTCTAATTTCCTAAGGATGTCACGAGCTAAAGAGATTTACCAAACTAATCGATAGGAAAATGCTTTATTCACAAATTAGTGGAAATCCTCAAAAATTTAATTTCAAACTTTCTTCAGATACTGAACATTTATTTTTTATATTTTATTAGTAATTATGTATAATATCTTTGCCGTGTTAATTAATAATAAAAAAAAAATTCCCGCTTTCATGAGTAGTTCAATTTTCGAACCCATAATATCTTTCAAGTTCTAGGAAATATAACCTTTTTAAATATAGTACCAAAATATCTCTACACTTAATCGCTTTTCTTTGTTATTGAAAAATTAATGAGGTAACAGATTTGATTAAAATTAAATTCTGAAGAGACTGACGATTCGTTTCTCTTAGTCAATATTTATTTTTTTCCTACCAGGTCGGTAATTTTTGTACTGTTCAATTTTTCAAAGTTCTATTTGTCAGGTTAGTCCAAGTTCGATCTACCACAGCTAGCGAACCGCATTTGGCTGGAAATCTAATGAACTGATCAAATCAAAATTAGATTTTAAGAACAAATATTGCCAACCTATCTTTTATTCTATCCTTCATTCCTTAAGGTAATTCCTTCCTTTAAATACAGAACTAATTTGTCCAACATTCTAGCACTAAAATATTTGCTTTGCTTCAATGATATAATGTAATTCTACTGCATTAAAAATATGAAAAGAATTTATTTTACTTTATATTTTCTATATTTTGAATTGTTTTAAAATTTATTTTATATTATATATATATATATATATCCTATATATATAATTAATTATGACTTATTCCTCATTATATTCACATAAATAAGCATCAACGATAAAGCAATGTATTACTCTGTTGGGAGTTAAATGTCTTTCTCTTTGCAGAAGAATATCTTGAACCTAGGTTATCGAGGAATATATCAGTTTAAAAGTTAATAATGTATTGTTATAATAAAATATATATATATATTTTTTTCATAATCAGCTTATTTTGAATCTAAACGAACCGAAAATTATATCTGTAAGCGGAGCGTAAAAAAGCGGCTCTCATGGAAAAAAATTAACTTTAACTGGTAAAGTAAATATTTACTTGTAAGCACTTAAGATAAGCAGTATATTATTGTCTGCGCTCTAGAAATTTAGCTTACATATGCTGTCCAAGGTAGCGTTGTAAAACTGTGATAACACCAGGCGGGACAGTATCGCATAGTTTATGTAAACTAACCTCGTACCTGAAAGTACTTGACTATGAAGGTTTCTAGATTAGAAAAATTGTTTGTTACCTTAAATAAGAAGAATGATAATATAAAACTAGACCAGAGCAAAACTATTATAAGTAAGCGATCTCTCAAATTGTCATTCTAAATTGTAAATAAATTAATTGCAATATAACCGTGTCCAAATACAAGCAATATATCTCATGACTTATTAAGTACTAATTAAAAATTATTTTAAAAAACAAATCAATAATAATGTCAGTCTCTGCAGGACCAGGGTTAGAAAAGGAATATTCCAAATCCGGGTGTCTTAAGGGGCAGCTACAGCACTTTTTAGGGAAGTCGGCTCTCCTTGATAGCCGAGCCTGACAGGAGGTCCTCTGAACACTGGACCTACACTCATACATACACATACACACACACATACATACATATGTAGGTTACGTAGTTAAGTCCTTAATTCAAGGTATGAACTATCGTGAGAGGGATTGGTTGGTGGCGGAAACCAGGCGGGCCTTCAGTTGTAATGTTCTCCAGTTGTAACCACAGTATCCAGGTTCTGCTGTGATTGGCTGCCTTTAAAAGTTAACAAGTTAAATTAACTTGGACATTCTCGCACGCTAGTGGGAACAAAATGAATCCTTCGTAAAATAAAAATCTCGAAACCTATCTGAATCGACTGGATCAATCGCATTGGATCAATTACCCAAGAAGGGAAATGTGGAAACATTGCCCTTGTTAGACAAGGTATTTTACAATGTCACAAAGTAAAGAAGAACATGTCCCAGCCAAGTTAGTGGTCATAAACTAAGAAGAAAATGGATTCAGTGGCGCTAATGACCATGGTTATCGATGTGCATAGATTATGTTGCACATAATCCCGGAAGGCCGGAACTCAAAAACAGAAAAATCGTAGGAAGTTCAAATGCGATACTGATATTTGATGAAGAAATTAAATGATGACCGCTTCGGTAACCCACAAGAGAGCACACCATGAAGTTATCGCTTATAAAAAGGCCAACCGACAATATCTTATTTTTTGGCAAATGGCTTTCCATTTTTATCGCAATTTTCTCTAAAACTTTTTTTTTTTTTTTAATGGTCTCTGTAAACTGTAAACACTTTTACCACAAAGCATTTCTTCCAAGAAAATTAAATTTAGAGATTTTCGAAGGGGTAGCGTGACGAAAGGCTTTCCTCTAAACAATCATTTCAATTCTGTTCCGATAAATTATTATAGTTTTACCAAGTTCGGCCGCAACTTAAAGTGAATGCAAAAAGCCCTTGATATCCATTCAGTTATTTTAGAGATTACGTTTTTAATAATTCCGAAAGAAATCATTTACTTAATCTAAAACCTCTGAAAAATATTAATAATAACCAAATCAAGCCAAACTTAGGTGTAAAATTCTGAGATATGTCCAGATCCCGCGATCACAATACTTCTTACTTTGAAGAGGCAAGAAAAAATTCAGATTTGAAGGGTATCAATCCTAAAACATACAGCACAACTCAATTTTTTTTTCGTCCTACGACGATTAACTAGAGGCCATCAGTCTTGATCTAGCGGTCCACTATAAATTACTACTTACGAATAAAGAATCTGTTGCGTCGTCTTGCCCGGTTATGCCTGTAACGGTAAAACTTCCGCGTGTGCCCGCGTCGCGGCCAGACATCCTGTTTTTCTCCCCTTTTTTAATTCTCTCCCGCCAACTGTTTGGCGCGTTGGGGGTTTCGCGTCACCGGACGTTGGTTCCCCCTCCACAGTCACTCTTTCCCCCTCCTGTTAATCATCCCTCTTCCTCACTTGTCTACTGGCTCGCTTCGAGTGCATGTGTGTATTTGTTCCACTGCATCAGAATCTTAACTGTTTCAACGTTAATATTCACCGCCTCCACGGGTGTATTGTGCTTACAACCCAGGCTTTTCATTCTGCCTCCAACCCTTATCCACTTAACAAACGTACGTTTTCGTACCGCTTCATTCACCAATTACCTTTCCCGCAACTTCCCTTCAACACGCCCATATACGAACATATTTACATATATGCACAGCCTCCTGTATACCCATCACGCTTCATAGCGTCCTTCATGGCTCGACATACGCTTCTTAATCATCTACCTCATGTTCAAGGTAAGCGAATTAAAACGTTATTCTTTTGTAATTGCGTGCTTCACTAAGCACTTTTCCTCCGAGTTCACGCCTACACGTCTACAGATCAGTGCTGCATCGCACATCGTCGGGAGCTGAATAGACCAAAAGATGGTCTCCGTCTATTTCTCCACTCAATTGTTTTTTGTTTTTTTATTTGCTTCCTGTACTGAGCAGACGGCAACAAAACATTATGCTTTATTGATTTAATCAAAATCTTTTTCCAAATTAGTGCACTTCTTCTTCGAATTTCCTTGGACACGTCCCTTATATATTTAGCTTCGCTTTGTTTTTCTTGCATCATTCAGTTCTTCCAATAACGTAAACAGTTCATTAGTAGTGTTTGCTCCTTGCCTGATACTCCTCCATATTTGAAAGTCTTGGTTTTACCACTATAAACCATTTCAGCTAATGGTTTTGTACCATTGATTTATTTATTAACTTTATGATGGTATTATGAACAATTTGGGTAAATACAAATTTATATATATCAGACCATTAGCTGAAATGAATTCTAATTATTTGATTATTACTAATTTCTTAATTATTAAATATTTAATTTATTATATTAGTAATTAGTTTCTTACATAATTATTAATTTATTAATATATTATTTCATTCATAATTAACAAAATTCAATCCGAAAATTATCCCCAATCGTTAATATTAGCCTCTCGCAGAAACAAGGAAAATAATGAATTAAAACCCATTCTCAATCTTGCCATAAAGTAATGTTTTTTTTTTCAGCCAACCATAAAGTCCATCTACCAAATTAGTTGCCGTGGATGGGCGCGGAAGCACACACTCTACTATTAACATTTTTAAACTAATATAAATTTAGCAGTTGTAGTGGAAATCTAACGGTCAACCTCTCAGAAACAAACCATAATATAATCACTAAAACGAAAACTCACCCTCAACCATGCCGCATTTATGTACCAAAATCCTTGTGTAGTTCTAGAGTGACAAGTAAAAAAAAATTATATAAGGATAGACTGACAAAATCAGGCAAGGAGAAATTTTATTCAGTACCACCTTCTTTGTCATTAAAATGCATGAAAGCTATTCTGATTTCAAGAAACTAAAGCTTGTGGTAGAGCTAATTTTCACAACCTGATAAAATGATATTTACATATTCGAGTTTGCCCATGACCAATATTTCGATAAAATTTGTTATCAAAGAAACTAAAGCAGAACTGAATGAGAATTTTGCGAGATATTTCATATAGATTTTCATGTCAAATAATTGGCTATAATTTATTTCTAGCATGCTTTGATATATTTTATATTCGTAATTCTAGTGAGAGATAAACATCATTAATAGTAATAAATTCTAAAAAAAAACACAAATACCATGAAGGAAAATTATATATATTTGAGGGAAATGTTAGTAAGGAAATTTATTACAAATAAGCTAAGCTATTTTCCATCCACTTAGAATAATTCAATTACTTTTCTCATAAGCCAATTATGGTAATTATGGATGTACCATATCTTTTGATGTACTCAGGGTAGCAATTTTGTAGGTACTGGACGCAACAATATTACAAGCTCTCGAAAGGTCAAATCAAATTAGTAAAAGTTACACACAAAAAATGTAACATACACATCTCTGTTTCCGCATTTCGCCACTTAAAATTTATAATTCCTTTGTAATCGTGAAATTTTTATATTTAACTTATAGATGGCGGAAATTTTAAGTTGACGGAAGTGAAGTGCAATTTTACAGCATCAGGTTTTGAATTTTTTTGTTGTGGTTTTTGAATGTTTGAATTTTCTCGAAAATCTAAAATGATTTTCTTTAAACATTGAATGTTTTATTGTACATATAAATGTAGCATTTTTATTACACTTAAAATTTTTCTGTGGCCACCACCATATTATGGATAAAAAAAAAAAAAACAACCCCCTTGCGCAACAGCCCCCATGAAGGCTGCCAACGCTTGCCAGACGGCGATTTGGTGTGATAAGCACGCCGCAGTTCCGTTTAGTACCGGCCTTCGCTACCTAGGGCGCTACTAACTGTAGCTTCCCATTTTTTATCACGATGCTGGGTCAACACCGACTTTGCCCTCACGGGAATCGAACTACGAAAGGCGAGTGCGCTAGCCACTAAACCAGCGCGTGAGGACATTATTGATAAACTGTCTTGAATTAAAAGAGTCAGGTTTAAATTTAAACTCCCACAAGAGGCTTTATTAGTTGTGGCAGAAAACTTAATTCTTTGGTGGGGGCCATGTAAATCACATTCAGGTAAACCATACAGTACCCACCATGTCTTTTCTTATAAGCAATGCAACCACTTCTTTAGTAATTATTCCAAATTTAAAGAAAATCTATTGATTAGCAATATTGCATAATTACAGAAAGAAAGAAAAAAAAATCGTGTACACACTCATCTGATTTCGCATCAAATTTTTATATTTAAGAAAATCTTGCAAAAAAAAAAAACAGGATTCCCAAATAATTTTTCTAAAATTTGGGATTTTATCCATTATTACGACGGGCTCAACCATTTCTAAATTTTTTTTTTTTTTTTAAGGAATATAAATTTGTAGGTTTCGGATTAACATCCATCGTCAGAGTAAAGATATCAAATTTGATAACGCGGTGTGAACTGTTTATTTAGACAATTAATGCCTGCTAACAACTATATTTCTTCCAACCTCTTTTATTTGTTCTGCACATTCTCTTTTAGTAAAACTTTATTAGTCAAAACTAATAAATTTGAAGAGTAAACTGAAGGGAAAACAATTCTACTTTAAATAGACGCTTTCTCTTCCTTTTTGTTATTAACATAACATATAGGGTACCATTACTGGAATAATTAATTATAAGTAGTCCTAGTATTGCATTTAACTAGTAAATCTACCCAAACCACATAGAGTATTGATATATTTTTTTTGGAAACAGTTTGAAATTTCTAGCCCTTCAGGATGAAAGTGGATTTTATGACCTTAAAAGTTTTCTAGCCCATTGGAGCGTTATAAACTAGGTCTTCTACTTTTCTTTTGAAGAAAGATTTGCGTCAATATTTTTTTCATAAACTGATCAGAAGATGTTGGCAATATGCTATATTCAATAATAGTTTTTTTTATTAATTTTTTTTTGCTCACTTACTTATTTTTTTTTTCTTTAATTGAACAAAATGTCTATTAAACAAAAATAAAAATATATATATATGTAATGAATTTCTATAAAATCCTGAATAAAAAAAATCTGGTGTGAAACACTCACACAACTTTCTCTAGTTCTCAAAATTATAATTGACAAATTTTATAGTTAGTGTACAAAATTTAATGAAATTCGTCGAAAAGTGAAAACACTGTCCAGTAAAACTGTCCGGTTTACTAATTTCCTTGAAACTCGGAATTTGGGTCATATATTAATTTCTAGTTATTTCAATTTGGATGACAGAATTGTATAATCAACTGTGATAGCATTTTAAAGAAAAACATAACCCCCCTCCCCCAAAAGTCCCCTTAAATGAATTTATCAGGGGAAAAGTTTCAAATAAAAGTTGTAGCTCTTTATATGTATAGTTAACAACGCTGGTTTAAAGAAAATCGTTGGAGCCATTTTCGAGAAAATACCAGAAAACTGAAAATTATATTTCAGTAAAAACGCACTTCCGGTTATCTATTTTTTTTCAAACTCGGAATTTCAACAACATATTTAATTCTAATTAACATTATTTAGATGACAGAATTGTCTAATATACTGAAACAGCAGTTAAGATGAAAACCTAACCCCACCCCTCCCCCAGAAGTGCCCTTAAATGAACTTTTCCTGGAGAAATGTTTCAAATAAAAGTTGTAGCTCTTGTATGTGTAGTTGATATAACAAGTTTAAAGAAAATCTTCGGAGCCATTTTTGAGAAAATTGCAAAAACGTAAAAAAAACAACTAGTAAAGTGGTACTTCCGGTTGAGGAATATTGGACACATAACGCACCGTCAGATCCCATGGTGATACCTAAACGTAATATCAAGTTTGACTTTCTACGATTTTTCGTTTTTGAGCTATGCTGTTCACATACATACACACACACAGACCATTCGCTAAAAACCACTTTTTTGGACTCAGGGGACCTCAAAAAGGATATTTCCGGTGAAAACTCGATATCGAAAATTTGACACGATTACAATACTTCCTCTTACTAGGAGTAAGAGAAAGTAAAAATAATTTTTTATCTCAGAAGAAAACAATTTTATCTCATTATCTTTTGATTGAAACCAAGTCTGATTAACAAAAAATTTTTAATTCACAGTTTAAAAGAGAGATAACTTAAAAAACACGTCTTAATATTAGGCTTGAAGTGCATTACTCTCAACTTGTATGCTGATGAGTCCATTAACAATAATAGTCCGGTTAGATGTATTAATTACTATAGATATAGTAATAAATTTGTGTAATAAATTGAGTAGTTAGATAACTGCTGTTAGAGAAAGTAAGTATGGTAAGCGTGTCAAATTTTAGAAATCGAGTTTTCACCGGATATATCCCTTTTGAGGTCCTCTGAGTCCAAAAAAAGTGGTTTTTAGCCATTGGTCTGTGTATCTGTCTCTGTCAGTATATGTGTGTGCGCGACAGCATATCTCATAAACGAAAAATCATAAAATGTTCAAACTTAATATTTCGTTGAAAGTGCTACCTGTAGATCTGAAAATAAGCTTTTCATAAAAATCGTTCAACCAGAAGCATGTGCTAAATACTAAATGCATACTAAAGAGTAGCAAACAGAAGCATACTAACTAAATGGTTTTTTCGTTTTGTTTTTTTTTTAAGAGTTTCTCAAAAATCGCTCCAATGATTTTCTTTAATAAATAAATATCAACTACACATACAACGGTCTACAACTTTTATTTGAAATATTTCCCCAGGAAAATTCATTAAGGGCACTTTTTTGGGAAGAGGTGGGGTTAGTATCATCTAAATAATATTAACTAGAATTCAATATGTTGTTGAAACTCCAAGTTTGATGAAAATCAGATGACGAAAAGTGCATTTTTATTGATAAGTATCTTCCAGTTTCCTGCTATTTTCACTAAAACGGCTCCAACGATTTTCTTTAAACTAACAATATAAACTACTCATAAAAAGGGCACACATGCTTCCGGGTAAACTCATTTATTATGGGGGCTTCCGGGGGAGGGATAGGGTTATGTTTCATTTAAAATGTTATCATAGTTGATAATATAATTCTACCATCTAAACAAAATTAATTAAAATTAAATAAATTGCCGAAATTCCGAGTTTCAAGAAAATTAGTAAATCGGAAATGAGTCTTTTTCCAGTTTTTTGCGTTTTCTCCATCAAAACATCGACGAATTTCATTAAATTTGGTATACTGGCTATAAAAATTTGTCAATTACAATTTTTTAAATTGCAGTTAAACAAAGTTGCGTGAATGTTCACACCAGATTTTTTTTTTTTTTTTTTTTTTTTTACTGTTTTGATTTTCACTAAAAATCTGACAAATTTAAAAATTTCAAGGTCAAAAATATAAAATTCATATTTAACGCTTTTTGCTTTCTCTTCGGAAAAAGAAATACAAATTTGATATACGTTATACATTTTTTTTTACTTTCTCTTACTCCTAGTAAGAGGAAGTATTGTAATCGTGTCAAATTTTCGATATTGAGTTTTCACCGGAAATATCCGTTTTGAGGTCCCCTGAGTACAAAAAAGTGGTTTTTAG
>JAAEAF010008314.1:0-41390 GCA_011037195.1 Triatoma infestans | reverse complement strand
GTTAATTATTATTAAAAAACAATTAAAAAAAAAAGTTATACTTTTTTTTGGTTTATTGATTTTTACCCTGAATTGGTCTTGAAGCCAACTACTTCTTGTTTTCATGTTATAACTAACGGCCAACAAAAAAATCTCCTGATAAGCAAATATTATTTCTATTTGTAATGTTTAAAATTCTGGAAAACAGGAAGTATTGCAATTGTGCCAAATTTTCGATATCGAGTTTTCACCGGAAATATCCGTTTTGAGGTCCCCTGAGTCCAAAAAAGTAATTTTTAGAAAATGGTCTATTTGTGTGTATTTGAATAGAATAGCTCAAAAATGAAAAATCATAGAAAGTTCAAACTTGATATTCTGTTTAGGAATCACCATGGTATCCGACAATAGGTCATCTGAATTCCCCATCCGGAAGTACCATTTTACTGAATGTTTTTTTCAGTTTTTTGCGATTTTCTCAAAATTTCTTGAAACATGCTATATCAACTACACATACAAATATCTACAATTTTTATTTGTAACATTTCTTTGGGAAAATTCATTTAAGGGCACTTTTGGAGGGAGGGGTGGGGTTAGGGTATTGTAGTGGAATCAATTGTCGTGATTTCTGAGGTATGAAGTTAGATGTGTTAAAGAGGGATTTATTAGGCGGAAGAGATTTTTAGAGAGTTATTGCTCGAATTACTAACACTGAATTTATAAAAATAGATTATATTTTTAACAATAATTTGAATGTGTGGTTTGGTAACTATTAACATGAAATAATTAGAAATAAATAGGAGATAAACAACAAATAATTTAAAATGATAAAATAAATAAACTAATATGCACAACTATGAAAATAATTATAAGTTTAACCTTGTATAGGGACGCGCTCGGAACTCAAGTATAACTGCTGATGTAAAATGATGTAATGATACTCGTGTAAAATGAATGATGATAATGATCCCCTCCTCCAGTGGGGCGAAGTTTATATTAGTCTTACTCACACACTGTCAAGTGTGTAAGTAAGTACTCATACTAAGACATCTCTTGTAGCGTGCGACCTTGGTTAGTCGGTGGCCAGTGATTTAGGTCAGTGGCCAGCTTTATCGGTGCTTGTCTTTGATGTAATGTATTGACCCTTGTATTTGAAAGGGGTTTTTGTTTGGCCGCGGCCCTTGTCTTGAAGACAGCGGCCGGCTGGGCCACTAGTTATAAATTATCCTTTCTTCCTGCCATCCTTTGTGAAGATGGCGGCTGGCTGGAGCCACTTTGACATTGCTATGACCCTGATATGTCATTACAGTATCCTCTAAGGTGTTTTTTCAGTTTACTATACAATTTTGACATCTATTAGCCATAATTAATTAGAATTAATATGTTGTTGAAATTCTGAGTTTGGAAAAATCGGATGACCGGGGTAGTGCGTTTTTACTGAAATGTATTTTTCAGTTTTCTGGTATTTTCTCGAAAACGGCTCAAACGATTTTCTGTAACTATGAATGTGATCTACACATATAAAGAGCTACACCATTTATTTAAAACATTTTTTCTGGTAATGTCACTAAAGGGGGTTTTTGGGGGAGGGGTGGGGTTATGTTTTTCTCTAAAGTGCTATCACAGTTGATTATACAAATTCTACCATAAAAAAAAATTAATTAGAAACCCAAAATTTCGAGTTTCAAGAAAATTAGTAACGAGGAAGTGCGCTTTTACTGAACACTTTTTTCAGTTATCAACGAATTTCGAGGAACTCCAACGAATTTGGTACACTAACTGTGTATACTACAATTACAATTTTGAAACTGGAGTAAGAGAAAGTTGTGTGTGTGTGTTTCACACCAGATTTTTTTTTTTAATTACTTGCTATTCACAATCGTTTAATATTTGTATAAAATATTCTTTTGGCTTACCACACAGATACTATTCACTGGTCCTACAAAAGAAGAAATACTTCCTTGGGCAATACTTCAGTTGGAGCAAGAGATGCTAGTAATCAGAGAACTGATTTTTTATGAATAGACACTGTTCGCTTTTACGTAATTCTGAAATTTATTGCAACTGATTGATCTCGAACTTGGGCAGATGGTTGCCTACATAGAAGACTATATCACAGTCTCAAAGTATAACGGATATTGGAAGTTTGGTTGTTTGTAGAGGGAATGGATGCACTGCGATCCGAAAGACCTATTGTCTTGTTAGTGATCGTATAAAAAAAAGGTGGGCATCTGTAGAAAGTATACTGTGTAATTGTTATTGAGTAAGTAGTGATATAGAGTTTGCTGTGGATTCGTTGAACTCAGATAGTTGTATAAATTAATTACTTCCACAGGCTCCGTAAGTATTATGTCAATGTTCACATGGTGGCAATTTAAGTGATGTTCCTGTTAGGACCGGATAAACTTAGGAACGCCAAGATCTCAAACCAAGGCCATCAGTATAATAAATGACTTCTTATATGCCAATATACATCGGCAAATTCAGCCATCAAATGTCAAGTAGCATTGCACCAAGAGGTTATTCTCAGACTTGTCTAAGACTTTGTACATTTAATAAACTTTTTTCGCTTTTTATTTCTAGCAAGATTAATTCTTCAATAGGTTCTGGGTCTAAACTCAAATCTAGATACGATTAATAAAAGATGGGAGTTCACAAGCAAATATCACGTAAATACACGAAAAACTAGAAGTGAAGTCCCTGGATTGTGGTTGACAGAAAGGAAGAATGTGAACAAAGTTTCACAGATAGCACCAGGCAGTTACATTACTTTCGATAGACTTGAAACAGTATTTTAGGCGGAGTTCTGGAGTTCAGTACAGTCCTTCCACCAGTACGAGACAATCCGGAGAGACGTTGATGAATGATAGATCTTCTCTTATAATCAAGCGGCTTTGAAAGCATTACCAATAGCCAGTTAGGATTCACAAGAGTAGAGATTACAAGTGTCGCCTCAACCGTCTCGTCTAATAAAGAACGGTTTTATTTTTTTTGGATCCTTGGGATGGAGGGAAATGAGAAACTAGCAAAAGAAGGTTCTACTACATAATCTGCGATATGAACCTGTCTAAAACAATATTTTGATGGGATTATCAAGATACTGGTAGAACAGTAAGAGAGGCTATGGACTAGCGCAAATAGCTTTCGACCGGGCAAAAGCTAATTTGAAAGTGTAAGACCAGATATCACAAAGTATTTGTGAATATTTGTTGTGCAGAGCCGGAAAGCATCAGAGACATTTTCCGTGGTAGCCTGCTTCATTTTGTGGTCATCGACCGGTTTCGGGGGTTCGCCCATCTTCAGAATGCGTTTTTCAGACAGTGTGACAACACAGTCTTGCACAGAGCAAATTCATTTTACACATCGAAACCGGTCGATGACCACAAAATGAAGCAGGCTACCACGGAATATGTCTCTGATATTTGTGAATATGATTAGAAGTCACTTAGAAATTTTGGCATGTTCATGTTGTTGGCCACCTGCATAGCATTGGGAAGAAAGTTAATGGGCCATGGGCACTCGGTGCGACAATGGATAGAGCGAAACTTTAGACCACTATCTTAGTCAGTGGAGTTTAGAATTAGATTATTTTTGGTGTTGATCAGATATCGATGGAGGTTTTGGATAAATTGAAGGTCAGTGACATTAATGTTTAGCGTATTAAGGAATGTAAGTATAGCATCATCCCTAGAGTTAATGTGTTTAAAGTAGACACAGTTGAGAAATCCAACGTTTTATGATCATATCAAAAGATAAAATCATTAGAAGACAACATAAAAATAGTTTAATGTTATTTTTTTAATGTTTCCCTAATTCAATTGATATGTATAAGTTGATATAGTGTTTATATCACTTATCCCTCCCTATAAGCATTTCCCTATTTCCTTATTGAAAATGCTGCCAGATTATAGAAGTGACATGTATTCAGATAAACGCTGACATACGTCAATCAACGGTCTTTGCCCTGCTATAAATGGTGTATTATGTTTGCTATATACTTCGTCAATATATTCCATCATCCATTTCTAGAAAATCTTTGAACATAACTTTATCATTGCTACATAAATTTTAATGATATATTATTTGCTATAAAATATTCCTACTGGTTTTTGTGATGGATGCAAGAAATATAAAAATATATTTAATTTGAAAAAATCAAAATTATGAAGAATATGTGACATTCCCTTGCAAAAGATATTTCAGGTAGAAGACCACTATTATCTTTTAGAGTTCATGAACTTGATACAATGTCTACCCTTTCTTCTCACAAGGGAAGATTAGAAATAACAATTAGAAGACATTCCTTCAAATAAAGATTGTTGTAGACACCGAAGCAAACACTTCAGGAATAGCTATCTTAGAATCAGTGCAGTTTCACAATATATTAATAACTTTATAATATCTTGCAAATAACTGTAGTTATTATTTTATTAGAATATATTTATTGTTAGCAGTGGTGACTACTTTGTTATTTCTGATACTTCTCTCTTAAACATATCTACTCACAACCCCTTTTACTAAACCGCTCGTGCTACACAAGCTACTACAACACAACATCACCAATTACATTTCATTTTCCCTCAATAAGATAAGTTACCGCTGGCCTTTCGCTCTTGCGGTATGATGTCAAAAGCATTTTATTGCAAAAATTTCCTGCAACAAGATTGAAATAGTCTTCTCTACAGATCTGAAGTGCAGAACATTTCAATCCATGTGATGCGTAGATAATTCTGCAATTAAACATAGAATGCAATCAGGGATTTTTTAGAACCTCTATATATATCTAGATGCTTTTCAGATGTAATGTCCGGTAAGTATTCTCTTGAGTAAATAAAGTAAAGTAACACCAATGTTTTTAGGCGTGCTTAACGTCCAGCTCCCAAATTAGGGATTTTAGGGAATTAGGGAAAAATTAGGCACGGAGGTGGAAGCAGCACATACTTTACTAGCATATTATTGAAATTAGTACAAATTTAGCAGTCACACGCGAAACTCAAACTGGGACCCCCCCCCAGTTATAAATCCATGCTCATAACCACTCTACCAAATCCACCCCAAGTATTCTAAATTAGGCTACATTTTGGTTCGTTCCAAATTCGTTGATATGCGTTCTGAAGAATATTCGACAAATCTTTCACGTACTCCAACTGCTTCCCTTCTATTGGCTTTTTTAAAAATAACAAATTTAAAGCAACTGCATTTGTTGGCGGGGGGGGCTATAAAATTCCCTAAATTCAATTTTATTGTTCTTTGGATTATTAACTATCTTTGGATATTTTACAGGATTAACAATAAAGTAAATAAGGCAATTAAATACTAGGTTTTGTAGAAGGATTTTAACTTTTTACTGTATCAGGTGGTAAAGAAGATATTATGGCCTGCCTTCATATAGATGTCTCTAAATTGCATGTAGTCTGAATTCAACTCAACTACAGGCACTGTGTGAATATTGGATTAACAGTATGGCAATTTATTCGCCCGTTGAGATAGGATATCCTTTCATATAGACGCACATAATGTCAAGGACGAGTTAGTTCATTCTCTCTACAATGGACATTTGCATTGACTTTTTCTCTTACGGCTTTTTTGTGAAAGAATTGATTCGGTCAAATTTTCCAAATTGAGTTTCCTTCGAAAATATATTTTTGAGATCTCCTGTGTATGAAAAAAGTTTTTAGCGAATAGACTATAGATTTATATTTAAAAACAACTTAAAAATAGAAAATAGCGGGGAGTTCAATCTTGTTATTTATCGCTTTTTGAAACTTTCAAGATCACCGAATATCTTCTAGCAACTCACTTACTTTTAAAGAAGTTTTGTGTTTGCAATTCACTCTAAAGTGGGCTTGGTAATTGCTTGCTCATTCGTAATGACGTACATGCCATTAAAATCTATTGCCAGTTATTTTTTTAAACCGTCTGTTTGAATTAAATAATTGAATTTCAGAAAGATAAACATATGTAGAAAAAATTAGAGCTCAAGTTTTATGAACTTTGTTTGACAATAACAAACCCGTATTTGCCGTAAGTTGTTATAAGAGGACAATGGAATAATTAGTTTAGTAAGCTGAAATAATAAAGAGCAAAGGCAGATAAATAAATTAAAAAAATTCTAGAGAAGATAAACTGGGATACTTACGTATAATCTTGCTCTGCAAAGCAGTTTCCAGCTAACGAGCATCCCAATAAATTACACGAGCTATTTCTTACAGGTGTTTCACTTTCAAAATCTGGTACCATTTCATAAGTGATGTTGAATCCATAAACATCCAACAGATCATCCAAAACGCGCACATGATTGCCTTCCAAACGATCCATACTGAATTCAATAACAAAATATTGATTTCTCGTATATACCCATTCTGTAGTGATCGCATTATCTTCACTAACGGCGAATACAAGTTTCGGTTCTAATTGGAAAGATGAATCAGGTTCATAATAGGCGTATTCAGTGAATGTTAGGCCTGTGGTCACGTATAATTGTGTTAAATAAACAACAATTGATACTGGTTGTTTTTGTTGTTCAATTAATGAATCAATTATCCAACGACATTTCAATGGAACTTGAAATGGTCTTGGAAAATTTGGCGTCTGTAATAGGCCAGCTCTTTCAGTTAATAGGCCGCCACATTCCTCTTCAGCTATGGTCCATTTCCCCAAAAATGCACACGGCACCCACAATAGCCACCACACCAGACCCATAATCTTAACACGACCTATTGTCTTCTATATCCATTCTTGTATACTCAAAATCTGTAACAGAAAAATAATCAAATATTTTAATAAAATAATCCAAATAAAAATAAATACTTAAGAAATATCTACATAATAATTTGTGACAGGTATATTGCGTGGAAATGAGTTCGATTTTCGATCTTGGCATTGTATTTTGTTTGTTGTTTAACATGGGTAATATAAAAATAAATTATATTTGCTATCTGCCTCCGTCAGGACAATGATCGATCAATAGTTGAACGTAAGGACTGCCTAAAAAAATAGGCATTATTTTGCTTTAATAATATCGAATTCTATTAATTCCATTTTTAAAAAGAACTATTACAAAAGAATTAAACCAATAAATTATCTCCTTTGTAATAAAATTGGTGTTTCCTCTTTTAGAATCTAGTTTCAAGGACACAGTTACATTCTAGACGAAAAACTGAAGACCAAGAAAAACTTATTTCAACTAATCCATATGCTAGCAACAGCATATGATCTCTATCTAGAGATGCAGTGCTACATGCTACCAGTTTATCGGTTTCAATGATCAGCATTTTTTTAAAGCTGATTCCAAGTTATATTGGCGAACCCCAAAAAACAGGAATGGGAATAGGGTGCAGTCGTTTCTTCAGGCCACTTAAACAGACAGTAAGCACTTTAGAAGGGATACTTGCTTTGAGCTGATCTTAAAGAAGCTAACAAAGAGAAAAGCTCAAAAACAGAAACAGCTGGTAAATTATCTTTGATTTTCAAGCGGCCGAAATGGCAGACGGTAACAGTAGTAACTAGCCTTGCTCAAAGAGGATTGAGCAGTAGCTGAGGCTACTAACAGAGCATTTACCAACTAGGGAGGATCATCATCTTCAATGGTTTTCTGACCATTGAATTGTTCCAAAAAGGAATTTATGGAAATGAGAAACAGAAAAGCTGGAAAACATCAAAAAACCAACAACCATATCTTACACTTCTTTTAAGAGATTTCCTAAACAAAAAATATTAAAAAATTGAAACAATGGTAGAAGCGGTTTGCAGGAACAAAAATCAGGACTTCTCCAAATATAAAACGTCAGTAATCAAATGCACATTATTCTGGCTTTTGACCGGACTTCTAGTAGCTATTGACAAGAGTGATTAGATCACCAAATGCTGAGAAGCAGGAGATATGAATAGTTAACATTTATAGGAGAATTAAATGTTTGCAGTGTGACAAAGTCAAAGGTCACATATCTCTAGCGGATAAAGGGTAAAACAAAAATGAAAGGAATTCCAAACAATTGTAGAAGTATATTCTAAGAGTGACAGAATAGATACAGGGAAATTAAAACTGAAATATATCCTTTGTAATGAATTTAGCTAGAAATAGTATAGAAGAAAACATCGAAATTAATTTCAATCCAATTTGATTACTGCGATTTTACCGTAGGGCGAACAATTTAATGAAGAATTTGATGAACGATGAAATTGATTAAACAGTCCTTTTAATTTTATAGGGGGGAAAAATTTATTTGTGCTTAAATAAAACTTATTACTTTCTCTTACTGCCTAGTAAGAGGAAGTATTGTAATCGTATCAAATTTTCGATATCGAGTTTTCACCGGAAATATCCATTTTGAGGTCCCCTGAGTTCAGAAAAGTGGTTTTCAGCATAAAGTCTGTGTGTATGTGTATATGTATGTGAACAGCACAGCTCAAAAACGAGAAATCGTAGAAAGTTGGAACTTGATATTCCGTTTAGTTACCACCATGTGATCTGACAGTACTTTATTTGTCAAAATTCCTCAACCGGAAGTACCACTTTACCAGTTTTTTTTTTTTACGTCTTTGCGATTTTTTCTAATATGGCTCCGACGATTTTCTTTAAACTTATTAATATCAACTACACATACAATGAGCAACAAACTTTTATTTGAAACATTTCTTTGGGAAAATTCATTTAAGGGTACTTTTTGGGGAAGGATGGGGTTAGGTTTTTATCTAAAGAGCTATTTCAGTTAATTATACAATTCTGTAATCTAAATAATGTTAATTAGAATTAAATATGTTGTTGAAATTCCGAGTTTGAAAATAAAATTGGATGGCCGGGGAAGTGCGTATACATTACCACCTTTACTAAATAATTTTTTCACTTTTTTGCGATTTTCTCAAAAATGTCTGAAAACCGATTTTCTTAAAACTTGCTATATAAACTACACATACAATGGATCCACAACTTTTATTTGAAATATTTCTCTGAGAAAATTCATTTGAGGGCACTTTTAGGGGTGGAGGGTGGGGTTATGGTTTTTCTCTAAAGTGCTATCGTAGTTGATAAAGTATAATTGGACGATAGATTATACAACTTCATCATCCAAATAAACTTAATCAGAAATAAATAAATGGCTAAAATTCCGAGTTTCAAGAAAATTAGTAAACCGGAAGTGCCCTTTTGCTGAACAGTTTTTTTTTTCCAGTTCTCGACGAATTTCATTAAATTTGGTACAAAAAATTTTGGAAAAATTTGTTAATTAAAATTTTGAAAACTGAACTAAGAGAAAGTTATAAAAATTTATTGTTTATGGTTTCAGTCTGAATCGCGCGTAAGTTTCTGGATGCCAGAATTTCTCATTTTCCTCATGAAATATAATTGCTTATTTCCTTGTAAGTAATGTTTTTATTTTTACTATCTAAAAAGAAACGGATCCATAAGCATTTCTTTTTAACGGATCCTATATATAGAAGCATTTTTCAACCATATTAAACTTTTTTCAATCAATTGTGAATGAATCAAAGAAGAAATTTTGTCTGATTGAAAAAAGTTTTAATCTTAATGAAAAAAGCTTTAATTTAACAAAAAAGAAAAAAAGAGGATTAATTGCTGTTGTTAAGAGCTTTAAATGATTGAAGAATAAAAAAAAAAGAAGTTTCTATGAGAATGGAACATTTATTTCATGATTTTAGTACGATTTAGAATATAATTTGTTCATAACAATCATTAGTTTTACAGAATAGAAGAAGAACTTTTGCGAATGTGTCTAATTTGAAGCGGGGAAAATTTATAAGAAAAATTTTTGATGATTATTTTTTGAGGAAAACTGTTTTGCTTCTGGGGGTTCTGGGGGAGGTGCTGCAACATTGACTTCCTCCTTTTAGAAACATAATAAAATTTATCTATTATATCTGCTAGTGGGAAATGCAATAACAGTTTTAATCGTCTACTTTTATTTTATGAATAACCGCACTGTTGCGTTCAAATAGAGCGTTTTTCTAAAAAAGTAGATTTTTTTCCGACTGTACAGAAATCTAATTTATTCTACAGTTTTTTCTCCAACAGTAGATAAATAATTTCAAGAGTTTTTTTTTTTTTTTGAAACTGTAATATCAATAGATCAGCAATGTAATATCCCCAGTTTTGTATTTTTTATTTGTAAGCTCTGGACAATGATACTATTGGAATGATTACGTCATATTGTAAAACAAACTATTCCTTTTCCATTTATAATCTATGCGGTAAAATGAATGCTTAATGGTAGTATTTTATCAGAATGTCTTTTCTACTATGTTCTCTCCCACTGATAGACGATATATAATCGTCAAATCATTATCTGTATCTTAATTATTTATAAATATAAAGAAATTGAAAATAATTTCCAAAAAAAAAAATTTTTAAAAGAAAATTGAAATGTTCCAGTTATATGAGATCAATTCTATAAATTAAGGTATCCAAATTAAGTTTTGCAACAGCTTTAATGGATTAGTATTAAAATATTAGTATTTATAAGCGTTAATCTGAAGAGTTCATGTCTACAGTCAGGCTGAACATATATGACTGACTAAATAAACATCAAGAAATAATCTACCATCACAACATATCTCGTTCAGTCGCTTTGTAATGTTATAACTTACAACTCTCTAAATCATTTAGCCTAATAAGTCTAAGTAATAAATAAAATCTTATTTCAAACATAATATATACAAGTAACATGTATATAGTGAATAACAAATATATAATAACGTCATCTCTTTAATCAATCGAACAATCTATCCCTGCCGCTATAATTTATTTCATTTTCACATTACAATTTTTATCAACTACCTGAACTGTAATGTTGAGAATAAGACTTTTTTTTTCGTAAACATTCTTATTTTGAAAACCCAAGAATGAATTTTGCTACTTCCCCACACTACTTGAACTTCCCTTCCGATTATATATATCCAATTTTTGCATTAATCTTTTCGTTTTCTTTTACAAAAGAATGAATTTTTTTAAGCAGGTAAAGATTTTATTATTGGTGAAATGATGGATGCAAGAAATTATATATATTATGATGGATGGCAGAAATTATATCTAATTTTAATTGAAGAAAATTATGAGAAAAATGTGAGCTTGGTGGGAAGAAGGTAACCCAGGTAGAAGAAGTACAGTTACAGGAAGAGTTCATGAATCTTGATAGCATTGTTCTACCCCTTCTTCTCACAGGGGAAGATTTGAACGAACAATTAGATAAAACATTCCTTCAAGATAGTCTGAGATCGACATTTCACCAGAACACTTCAGGACTGTGCCAGTTATAAGTTAAACATAAGAGTTTATTCCAACTAAAATCAGTAAATTAATAAGCATACTGCTGCGTTATTGAATAGCATTTAAATATCATTAAATAATATATTTAAATAAAAGGGCTTGTAAGTTTATATGTTTAAGAGAGAAGTAATAAGAAATAATTAAGAAAACACTGTTAGATAAATTAAATATATTATCTTTAAAGATATTTAAATATTTTACAATATCACAACTATTATGTTTATGAAATTAAGTATTTATCTAGATTAAATGCAAAGCTCTTATGTTTTTAACTTAAAGTGGCACTGATTTTTAGAGAGCATTTCCTGAAGCAAGTGTTCTGGCTTTGAAAGCAGCATGCAGATTGTCTTGAAGGAATGCCCTTTCTAACAAAACAGTTGGCCAAGTGGTATTGTATTAATTTATCGAATTTTTGTGACTTTGTTTCCATAATAGCAATGACCCCAAATTACAGTACCTGACACTTTTCACTGCACTAAGATACATTTAAAATATTAACAAAATTAGATTTTTCAAACTATAAAATATTCTAAACTATTTTTCAAAATTATTATTTTCTTTTATTTCTTTCTTCCACTACAATTACAAGTCCATGCTCATAACCACTACACCAAACCCGCCCCAATAGGTCTGTGAATTGAATGAAACCCGGCAGTGTTTTTATACAAAAACAGGGGAAAAAAATTATTCAATAATACTGCAATTCCGTAGAACCGAATTTCTTCAAATTAATATTTTGGCAACATATATAATTCTCATTAATATTATGTAAATGAGAGAACCATATTATTTAATAAAATTACATATTAAAAGAAAACATAAACCCTACCCCTACTCAAAATATCCTTAAATGAATTTTTCTTGAAAAAATATCATCAAGTAAGGATTGTAATTTGTATGTGTAGTTGGTATACCAAGTTTAAAGAAAATCGTTTGAGCCATTTTTGAAAAAAAAAATCCCCAAAAAATACCGATCAGTATAAAATGGTTTTTCCGGATGATAGATTTTGACGAAAACCAATTTTCAGGTACCCTGTTAGAACTTAATCGTAATATCAAATTTGATTACACACTCATACACCTTCAATTTCTGCAAAAATTACTCTTTCAATTCATGATATCTCAATCATGAAATTTCCCCTATAAAATATCGAAAAGTTCATTCTTAATATCGAAAATCTGTCATGATTTCAATACTTTCTTTTACAGCTGTAAGAGAAAGTTAAAATGCTTAATTGAAAAAAAAAAAACAAAAAAAACTAACGACTAAAAAAAAATTTCAATTTAGTTGAAAATAGATTCACCTGGATTCTCAAAAAAGTTTAATTTGATTGAATAGAGGGATTGATTTCATTGTGGAACGTTTCAATGTTTCTGTAAAGTATTGAACTTTGTTGATAAAGGATTAAATTTTCAAAAAAAGAAAAGTTTATCTGACTGGAAAGTGCGTCGTCTAAAAGTTTATTTTTCACCAAACTTTGTTACCTATCTTGGAGGGTCAGAGACTTGCAAGAAATTGAGTTTTCTGAAGGCATTGCAATGATTAGTGCTGTGTGTTGGTTGTGTGACTAGTAGCTCGAACGACATTGAACATCATTGGATAAGACGTCTGTGTGTGTGTGTTTTAAAAAGAAAGAGAGAGATGTTAAAGAATTAGTGAATAAGATACAACTGTTTACATTAAATATTTTTACTATAATGAAAAGAGATAATATGATACAAGATGATAATTTAGTCGTTAATTCTAAACTTGCCCTCACGCGATGGTCTAGTGGCTAGCGCACTCGCCTTTCGTGCGAGAATTCAAGGTTCGATTCCCGTGAGGCCAAAGAAGGGTGTTGACCGAGCATCATGATAAAAAGTGGAAGCTACACTTAGTAGCGCCCTAGGTAGCAAAGGCCACTGCGGCGTGCTTACCACACGCCCTCATATTCAAATCGCCGTCTGGCAAGTCTTAGCCCTTCATGGGCTGTTGTGCCATAGGGGTAATTCTAAACTTATAAATACACAAAAACTCTCGCACTTAAGTATTCTGTAGCTAGATTGATTTTAAACACAAACGTTTAAACTTGAACACTTCTTGGCATGCTGACTGTTGCAAGACGAATGTCGGAATTTGGCTGGTCTCGTTGATCTCTTGGATATGACTCAGATATTGTTGCAACAACACTGTTATCATGTTTAGAAAGGAAATGTATTGTCTCTATCAAACGGTCTCTTTTTATCTGTCCTTTGTCTTGAACTTCATTGACCTCAGTTCCTTCCCTTCACTACATTTAAAATCTCTTTAAAAATCACAATATTTCCACTTTTTCCAAAAACTAACACATTTTTCAAAATTATTTCTGTTTTTCCGTTTGTTTCTTGCATATTGGAAAAATTATTTTAACCATCTGGAGTTTTTCTATAATTAATTTAAATTTTTATGGTATCGTTAGTTTCTCATACTGAACATGACGAATATTTTGAAATTTCTATCTCATCTTAATCTCCAATCTTGTTTCAGATTCAAAACTGCTTCTAACTATCGGTTATATTAAAATCTCTCTCTTAAGACAGAAAGAGATCTATTGTTGCAAAACTCTCGAGTTTTCAGTTGAGCTAAATGTAGAAATTTCTAAAAGTTAAAAATAAAGAAAGGTTACAATATTATAATTTATTAATATGTGAATATTTGTTTTTAGTAGTTTATTTACTTATTTATTTATAAAACTGCACTCATATTATAGTTCCATACTTTTATCTTGCAATCTCTTACTAAATAAATAATATATTCTAAAAATATATTTTAGATTATTTTTCTTTTCTATGAGGTTTTTCTCGTGGAATTTCCTTCTAAGAGAAAAGCTTGTCCTTCATATTTTATATAAATGTAAACTGCATTAGTTCTTTTGTACTTACTGTCTCTTGATGCACAAATATAAAGACAAAAGTGAATAATGCAAATTTCAGTACCAACATGCAGAATCGGATTCTGCAAGATATTTTTTACACGTTATCTCTTATTCCATACATTATTCGGTAGGTCAATTTTTTTATTTTGTATGGTATTTGTTAGCTTCCATGAAGCAAGTCAAAAACGATATAATAAATTTTTAAAAAATATGTTCAATTATTTTTAAATTTCATTTTAGAAATAAGATGTTTTTATAAATTTCGATACTACCATACATAATTTGACATATATTATTGACCAAGTCAAATAAACTAATTAAATTCAATATTAATATGTTCTATCCGACTAGTTTGGTTTGTCATTGTTTTATTTCAGCAGATAATAATTACTTGTCAATGTAATAAATACAGGTATCACTCAAAAAGTATTGACCATTTGGAAAAATTGTTACCTTTTTCAGGAAAATTTTATGTGCACAAAGTAATCACCTATCGCTTCATATGTATTTGTTAATACAATTTACTTCATCTTCAAGGTTTCAAAACATTCATCCGAAGATAAAAAAACCCATAATAGTGGAGATTTAATTTCTGTTTTCCGAATAAAACTGACGAAAAGCACAGTCCTTTTTTGAACTTGAAGAAGAAGTCAGAAGTTAAGTGGTCCATTTAATTTCAGTGGATGTTCAATAATTTTGACCCCTCATCGCAATCAAATCTCTATAGTTTGTCTGGCAGTTTGTGATGGGTATTATTATAGTGGTACATACTCAGCCTCTGACGTGCAGAGTGCCCTGTATTTGAAAGCAGGCATGCTGCAACATTCTTCTGCATTTCCAACGTACAGCTTTTAACAACCTAATACTTATGAAAAAAATTGCATATTTAAATTTTTCAAGCAATATGCCATTTTGTACAACATGATACAACTAATTTTTGTACTTAAATTATATCGTGATTTATTTTTTGTGTTGGCGAGGGGAGGATTTGATAATTGCAATTGACATGTTCCTTCTGTTAATCAACTCAATCTTTCTTAATGAAAATATTAATATTTATTGCATATTAATTAAAGTAATACTTTATAAAAATAAATATGAAAAATTAACATATTAATTACAAAATAGAAATGAACTGCATTAGACAACAATCTTCAATTAAAATAATGCATGTCTTTCACCTGTTTAAAAGCTAATACCCTGCATTCTGATTGATAATAAAGATAATTTATTATGATTCCTCCTATGGCTGCCAAGTTTTAATTCTGTCAATATAATCCCACATACAAACTAAGCTTATAATAAATATACATATACACATTGTCAGTTGCATTATTAAGTATGAGAACTGTGTTAACGTTATATTCACTGACTTGTGTGTTGTTGGCATTAATTCATACTGCACCAGTTGTGTGTGAGAAAACTCTTGTAAGTAATTAATAGAGTTAGGATGTTGGGATAATTAAAACAAATACTGTTTTCTATTTGGACGTTGCTTTGGTTTTTATAATTCTACTTTGGTTTTATGATTCTTGGCAACCATAAAAGGCTTGCTTTGTATTTCAAATTCATAAATATCATTCAGTTTCAATATTTGCCAAAAGAAGTTTGGTCCTTCTAACTTAAAACGCAATAAACCTTCAGCGTCCTCAATACGAACGAAGTAGACAATTCTTTCTAAATAAGATGTTGTATGTGGAAGTCTCTCAGGTTGTTTGGGTCATCCAGCTCGATTGGCCGCTTTACAAGAAAGGAAATATTATGACCCAGGACGCTTAATAAGTACCGCAGTTGATGGGCCTAAAAAAAGTAAAAGAATATGAGACAGACTGTAATCTGCAAAGACTTTAACAACGATGAGCAGAAGAAAACTGTATTCTAATACTGGCTAAACGATTCTCTTTTAAAACACTCAGAATTGTTAATATTGTTGCCAATTTCAATAATATTATAATGATCAGTATTTAATATCATCAACTTGAGTGTATTACTCCAATCTAAAAGAAACTTTAGTCAAAGATATATTCCCGGATCGTAACAATTAATTTCATTTGAAATTTTATCCATCTCAGCATGCGATATTTTTGTTGCGTTTGACCGGTTTTGGATTCACACCAATCATCAGAGAAAGGCTAGCGAGTCGTATGTGACTTCAACTTAAGGTTTCTTCTTTCTTCCGGTCAGGAGCAACAAACATTAGTATGTCAGTTATTAAATAAAATCTCAGATAGAATCCCGCAATGTGGACTCAACCACACATTTTCAACAATTAATAATAATTGTTAATATTAATTTCCTATGAATTGTTATGTTAATTGTTCATTCCTATGACTGAACGGAATGATTCATAGGACCGAAGAGCGAAGAAGCAGGCATTAAATGAATCAAACGTTAGGTACTCTGCACCTTGGCCCAGACTAGGGAGGGAGAATTCGATTCATATACATAGAGCGACAACGGGACAGTTTTACGTCAGTTGTTACAACAGTACACCAGTCAGCAACCTATCTACTTACTTTCTAATTATCAGCCAGTCTGTCTCTCTCTCTCTTAGTTATTCTCTCGCTAACTAACTTGTATTTAACTGTAAAGTCCTTGCAGTTTGTGTGTTCTATTTATTATACATTGTTCAGCATATCATTTAGTTTATTTCTAATCTCATTCCTAAGAGAGTTTGATTCATTCCTCTTCGCTCGTCCCTATCCTTCTGGGCCATACTTAGAGGACACAATGTGAATTCTTGGTAGTTTTTTATAGCGGCAATTCCATTCAATTTCTTATCAAGATATGCTATTTATTTGTTGTAGTACCTGCAATAATATTGCACCTGCGGTTCTAAATTACCAATTAAATTAAATATAATTTGTCAATGTTATTAATGTAATGGGATCCGAATCATTAAAGATTCATAGGACCGAAGAGCGAAGAAGCAGGCATTAAATGAATCAAACGTTAGGTACTCTGCACCTTGGCCCAGACTAGAGAGGGAGAATTCGATTCATATACATAGAGCGACAACGGGACAGTTTTACGTCAGTTGTTACAACAGTACACCAGTCAGCAACCTATCTACTTACTTTCTAATTATCAGCCAGTCTGTCTCTCTCTCTCTTAGTTATTCTCTCGCTAACTAACTTCTATTTAACTGTAAAGTCCTTGCAGTTTGTGTGTTCTATTTATTATACATTGTTCAGCATATCATCTAGTTTATTTCTAATCTCATTCCTAAATTCATTCTCTCTAATTCGCTCTCATTCTCACATCCATTATTTTAGAAAATGTACCAGTTTTATAAACGCTCTAATTAAAATAAAATTAAATATTAAATAATAAAGGAGAATATATTTTGTTAATAATGTTAATTAATAATTTCAAGTGTAACAACGAAACTAAATATATTTTGTTATACAGATTTGTCAAGGTCTATAATTATTTCGATTACAATTTAATAGCTATTAATATTATTTCTACGTTTTAGAACCCAGATTAACGAATTAATTTTAAAATAACAAATTAACCTACATAAAATAATCCAAACTAATAGGATGGTGAATTTTGAACTGAATGAACGAAATTGAACTATTGATTGTAGACAAATTACCAGCATGTAATACATTTTAACCCAGAGATAGATTGGTGTTGAACCTTTAATAGCACTAAATTAGTTTTTAAAACTAAAAGAAACTAAAAGAAATTCGCACGATCATTTCATGAATTTTGCCTGAAAGTATCGTGCCCGATGCCTTGGTACCTAAAGGAATAATACCAACTCAGAGTTACCTGTGATTTTTCGTTTTTTAGAAATTTGATAAAACACACACATACATACAGACCATTCGCTAAAAACAATTTTTTAAACTCAGGGGGCCTCAAAACATATATATCTGGTGAAAACTCAATTTCGAAAATTTGGTACAATCCCAATAGTTCCTCTTACCGGGAATAAGAAAAAGTAAAATACATAGATTCTCATATGATGAACACTTTTACTATAGGTCTTAAAATTTTATAACTTAATGTACACAGATCTGTAACCAGAGGAATATCTGACACTCTGTGATTCACGCAATACCATCCTACCTGTGTCCTAATGATTTTCAATAGCAATAAGACGTACATAGTGGTCGTTTCTGTCTGAAAAACTCGGACTAGAGAACATTATCAACATTTTTTTTTTTTTATTTAAGGCGCGTCAAAATTTATCCAACTGGCGCCCGGAGCCTTCTCAGTGCACTGCCGGCTTCCGGACAATGTTCTCTGGTTACAGACAACACTGTCCATCACCAGACAGTGAGCTGTACAGGCTCCTAGGAATTGTTAATGTTAATTTGAGGTACGTCAACATTAGCGCTCGGAGCCTTCTAGGCCAGCAAGGCTGACCTCGAAACCGGGACTTGTGTGGAAGTTGAAGGCGCTAACCACTGAACTAATTCCTTCCCTAGTGCAAATCTATTATTCACATATTGCCAATTATATCATGATAGTTTTTTTTTTATTAGATCATACGATATGTAACACCAAATACCAGAATTGCTTTTAACTGGAATTGTTCCTGAGGAAAGATATATTTCATAAAGTTTGTTATATACATACGGTGGCCAGAAATATCGCGTTTAAATTCGGGACGCTCAATTATTTTTTTCTTTGGAAGTTTAAAACGACTTTTTTTTTTTTTTAGGAAAAGCTACAATCAAATAAAAAAAATCTGGTGTGAAACAGTCACACAACTTTCTCTTACCCCTGTTATAAAAATTATAATTGACAAATTTTATAGTTTGTGTACCAAAATTATGAAATTCGTCAAAAACTGAAAAGAACTGTCTAGTAAAAGGGCACTTCCGGTTTACTAATTTTCCTGAAACTCGGAATTTTTGCCATCTATTTATTATAATTATTTTCTTTGGATGATAGAATTGTATAAGCAACTATGATACCACATTAGAAGAAGCTGTAACCCCCCCCTCCTCCAAAAATGCCACTTAAATGAATTTTCCCAGAGAAATGTTTTAAATAAAGGTTGTAGCTCTTTGTATGTGTAGTTTATATAAGAATTTCAAGAAAATCGTCGAAACAATTTTGAGAAATCGCGCGAAAAAAGTGAAAAAAATCATTTAGTAAAGTGTTTAAAACAAACACACTTCCAGGTTATCCGATTTTTTTTTCAAACTCGGAATTTCAACAACATATTTAATTCTAATTAACATTATTTAGATGACAGAATTGTCTAATAAACTGAAATAGCAGTTAAGATGAAAACCTAACCCCACCCCTCCACCAGAAGTGCCCTTAAATGAATTTTCCTGGAGAAATGTTTCAAATAAAAGTTGTAGCTCTTTGTATGTGTAGTTAGATATACCAAGTTTGAAGAAAATCGTTTGAGCCATTTTGAAAAAACACCAACAAACCTGCAAAAAAAAAAAAAAAAAAAAAAAAACTGGTAAAGTGGTACTTCCGGTTAAGAAATTTTGACAGATAAAGTACTGTCAGATGACATGGTGGTAACTAAACGGAATATCAAGTTCCAACTTTCTACGATTTCTCGTTTTTGAGCTGTGCTGTTCACATACGTACACACACACACACACACACAGACACACACAAACCACTTTTTTGGGCTCAGGGGACCTGAAAACGGATATTTCCGTTGAAAACTCGATATCGAAAATTTGACACGATTCCAATACTTCCTCTTACTAGGAGTAAAAAAAGTACTAAAGTAAAAAAATCTAAGGGTAGCACAGCTTGACTCGAACCCGGGTCAACATTTTTGAGAACCAGGCAGTGTCAAAACCGAATGAATCCTCTTCTATACAATATTATGTAATAACATAATGCTAGTTTTTTTTTTTAGAGAATTAAAAATGCATTAAAAAACAGAAATAAATGTATAATAATGTCTTTCAAAATAAGTCATAAAATAATTCGTTACACTTCTTTTACTTTAATTTACACGTAGTATGAGGAATTACAATATTATGTTAATGTCAGGTTTTCGAAATTCATTTTTTTACCGGAAATACATATTTTTTGGGGCCCCTGATCACGAAAGAAATGTTTTCAGTGAGTTGGTCGTTTGTGTTTGTGTGAGTGTGTGTCTGTGCGTGTTAACAGAATATCTCAAAAACGAAAAGTGATAGGAAGCTCAAAATTGGTATTCCATTTAGGCATTACCACCGCAACAGATTTCGAAAAAAAATCCATTAACCTGAAGGGCGACTTTACGGATTTTTTTTTTCAGTTTTTCCTGATTTTCCCGAAAACAACTCTATCGATTTTCTTTTAACTTTGTATACTATTTACACACATAAATATCACTTTTATCACTTTAATTTGAAATATTTTCTTAGGAAAATTGGTTTTTTGGGGGGTTCTGGCGGGAACAGAAGTTTAATGCTTTCCAACAAAGTCCTGGGGTAACATGTCCGGATAGGCAAGATATGATAGAATTAAATCAAATAAACCTTTTCCTAGATAACTCATTATATATACTTAAATTTTTCTTAATAGGATTAAGTATTACAAAACATGCTAAGAAGACCTGTCGTAACATGTCCGGACAGGCAAGATATGTTCATTTGAGTACAAAGTTTAGTAAACAAAAATAATAAAAAGTGATTAAGATAAGAATAGATATATTTATTTTTTTTTTAAATCAGGACGTTTTAATTTCACAAGGTAATGCAATAACTAACCTGTTGTTGTAGAAGAAAATAGATAAAGTTTTATTAATATTTTATTAATAAATTATATTTATAAAATCGATATTAATCAATATCAATCAATATTTGTAATCGACACATTGCGATCGGCAGTGAAAAAACTATAAGCTTGTGCGACGTCGTCGAAGTGGGAATTAACTAGAAGGCAGTGGTAATAAATAAATATGTATATTTTTAATCAATAAAGCAGTGGCAATACTAGTGCTGTGTGACGTCATACGAATAATATATAGAAAAAGCAGTGGTTTTGTTATACAATATAATAAAATTGATATTTCTAATCTATAAGGCAGCGGCAGATATGCGCATGCCCCAACTAGCTAATACTTCAGTATAATGTATGGGTTTTTACCACTTGTAAGAGATATTAATACACAATATAAACATTGATAGATTTACGAATTTTCAAAAGTTTACCAAAAGTGCAATTTTACAGAATACTTTTTGGTTTTTTTTTTTTTTTGGAATTTTCACAAAAACGGTTATGTCTTCTTTTTTTTTTAACTTGGAATGCTTGCTGCTTAGATAGAATCTTGTCACTTTTATTTGAATAATTTTTCAATGAAAATAGTTGTTAAGTGGTTCTGAGGAATATCAGACGTTAAAAATTGAACTTTGTTTGTTTATTATTGGCTTTCTACAATAGTTATTATTCTCTCTCTACCTACCTTTATTGACGTAGGTTGTCCCCCTCGACACCACCCAATATATTTGTGTTTGGACATATGAGCGAAATTTGAAATTTAAAGAAAAACATTTTTATATTAAGTAGTTATATAAAGTAGTAAAAGAAAAAGTTATGTGAGCATTCACACTAGATTTTTTATTTAATTTAAATTAATGGTAAATATAAAAAATTAACGATAACTTTCTTTATGCCGTTGTGTTAAAATGCATATACTTATTATATTTAGACCTAACTTTGCTATCTTGTATATATGCGAATGATAAAGTTATAAAAATATAGATTATTGAGATATACTGTGTGTGGAGTGGGTATTCAACACCTGGGAGTGTCTTTAGAGGGTGCAATCATTAAATTTGTAATCTCCTTTGATAGTGACATTTTGGGCAGGAGAGAAATATTAATAGAACAATTCAATTTTAAGCCGGTTTAATTCTATGTTTTATACGTGACTTTCTCCCATTCCTATCTCTCTCTCTCTCTCTCTCTCTCTATATATATATATATATATATATAATGTATGTGTACATGTGCATTTGTCCGTGGATGTGTTAGATGGGAGGGAGTTTCACTCCTTTTTGGTATTCTCTACATAGTTCTTCAAATGAGTTTGCCTTTATAATTTCTATTTCGTTGTTAACTTTTAATGAACAATAAAATTCTGTTGAATGATATTGTCAAAGACCCTATAGTGGTGCCAGTTAATTACTTATAAATGATACACTCAATGGAATAGTGAGTAAAATATGAATAGATAAAGTTACTTAGAGATAGAAGCCACAATGAGAGAAATGGAAAATCAGACAAACACTGACGGAATATATAATAAACAAATTTACTGATGCTTTGAATTAAATGGTAAAACTATTAATTTAATAAATAAATGAAAAAAATTTAGACATCATGTTAATAAATTATTAAGAGAGAATTTAAAAAAAATAATAAAAACTGATTTATTTAAATAATGGCCAGTATTAGATTTTTATTTAACCTTCATAAATTTCAATTAATATTCATAACTAAATATTCATGACCTCATATACAATAAAATCAGTCAAATTGCTAGCTTATGCGGACGATGTGGATATCATAGCTCGTACCCTTCCTGCATTAACGAATGCCTTCCTCTCTCTACAAAAAGCAGCTTTATCAATGGGCCTGATTGTAGACAAGGAAAAAACGAAGTATATGTATGTTGGGGGAGGCACCGGCCTCCCGGAAAGAATTTGCAAATCGGTTCCTATATCTTCCAGAGAGTTAACGAATTTAACTACCTTGGCTCCAAGTTAACTCCGTTAATAGTATCTCGCAGGAGATCAATAAAAGAATTACAGCCGCAAATAGATGCTACTTTGGCCTAATGAAATATATGAAGAGCAATCTGATATCAAGGCAAACCAAAATTAGGCTCTACAAAACGCTCATTTTACAATCCTAGCTTCTCAAACCTGGACCATTATTAAGACAGATGAAAAAAAGACCTCCTTATTTTCGAAAGGAAAATTCTCCAAAAAATCTTTGGTCCAAAGAAGGTAATTTATGGAGAAGAAGAAAGAATAGGGAGCTGTATGAATTATATGGAGAAGCAGATATAGTGAAGAAGATTAGGCTAAACAAATTGAGCTGTGCGGACTACATAATTAGAATGGAACAAGATGAAGTGCCAAGGAAAATTCTGGAAGGAGAAGTGGGCACAATAAGAAAGGTCGGCAGACTGAAGCTCAGATGGCTGGATGGTGTTGCCAACGATGCGAAAAATCTCCTGGGTACTCGCAACTGGAAAGCAGCTGCAACCAACAGAGACAGCTCGAATAGACTCCTAGAGGAGGCCACCAAGGGTTGTATTGCCATGGAGATAGTTAGATAGAAAAATATTCATGACTAATTTTTTGTCAATACCTTTATCCAGTGTGATGATGGAATATCATACGTCAGATTAGTTCCCTGCTATCCGCAACGAACGCCAAGGTCATATCTTCAAACGAAGCCAACCAAGAGTTGGGGGATCAAGTATCGTCCTTCTACCGCTGCCATAGGTGTCTTGAAGCAAAAGAAGGACAGTGGGCGCCTCATTCTATCACCATCTTCAAGAGCGAAGGCACCCTCCGTGCGATTCAGCCAACAACAAACACATCCAATCTATCTCTCATTTAGTTTTCTCTCTCCGTCTCTTATAATAAAATTATAAGGGAGATATAATAACAGGCATTGATTTTTTTAGGAACACTATAGGAATTTCATCAATACCCTTAGCGTTAGATTTGCTGTCTGTAAAAGAGATAGCTAGAAGTATATCAAGTGTTATATGTTTAAAATAAAAATTGCTCGTAACTGAAACTTGTGATTGGATGAACTAAATTATAGAGATCACAGTCAACAGTGTTGTTAACAAAGCTGTCAAAGTATTTGTTAATTTCGTCACAAGTAAAAAGTATGTGTGATGGCATATCACAAGTCAAATTAGTTCCCTGCTATCCGCAAGGAACGCCAAGGTCGTATAAAAGGAAACGAAGCCAACCAAGGTTTGGGGATGAAGTACCGTCCTACTTCCCCTACCACAAAAGGGACAGTGGAGGCCCCATTCTATCACCTCGTGAACGAAATTTAATTGAACCAAGTTTTCTTAATTCACTTTAGAAACATTTGTGCCAGAATAGATACTCGAGTAAAATGTAAGTTTAGCCGTTTTAATTATATTTTGTACTTGATTTCTTTTTATTTTGTATTTCAAATAAAGAGCATCATTACGCGTTCTAATGAAAGCCTTGAGTAACTTATTGCGTTCACGCATTAAACAATGAATTTCATCTGTTAACCAAGATGCAGGTGGTTGCCTAATATTAGCAGGACGAAGAGGAGCATGTTTATTCATTGTTTCAAGAACAAATTTATTAAAGAGATATACTTTGTTGTCTATATCTGAAGATTGATAAAATGAAGCCCAGTCACAGTCCTGAAGATTAGTCAAGTATTCTTCACTAACAAAACGTTTAAAATCTCTAAAATAGATAGTTGTACTAAGTAGACGAGTAATTTTAAAGGAATATTTAATTTGAATTAAATCGTGGTTGGAGGGGAAGGAAACTGGGAGTTGAGAGTGCTCTACAACTTTATCTGGGTCATCAACCATGAAGATATCCAATCAAGTGTGTGAGGAAGATATATGATGTGTAGAATAGAAAGGAACAAATTACAGTCATGTATAAATGATTAACATAACTACTGTCAAATGTAACGCTATTCATATCCGTGTTCCAATCAGCCACAATATTAAATGTTTATAATAACCCCTTTATGATTTTTCTTTAACATATTCAATATATCCGTCAATATGGAAACAATCTCATATTCGGCCGCTCCCCAAAATTAAACTTCCTTCCTATTTGAATGACTTGAGACCTATATCCTTACTTCCTGCTGTTTCCAAGCCTTTGGAGAGGATTGTTTGTTGCCAAATAAAATAATATTTAAAAACTAATAATTTATTAGATCCATTCCAGTCTGGCTTTCGGGAAGGTCACAGTACACAAGCAGTTCTGCTGAAAATAACAGATGATATTCGTTTGGCTATTGACAAAAGAATGGTGACTATTCTAGTGCTTTTTGATTTCTCAAAGGCTTCTGAATCGGTCTGTCATTCACTTCTACTTCATAAATTAAAATTATTAAATTTCTCGGATTCTGTTTTGTTATGGTTTCAATCATATCTTTGCAGTCGGAGGCAGTTAGTGATTGGTAGCAATGAGGAAAGTTCTTCTTGGGAGTCAATTAATTCTGGAGTACCTCAGGGTTCTGTTTTAGGGCCTCTTTTATTCTGTTTATGCATTAATGATTTGCCTAGTGTGATAAAACATATGCTTTATGCGGATGATTTACAAATATATTTACACTGTCTGCCCTCTGAATTGGAATCTGGTATTGCCAGAGTAAAGTCGGACGTAAATTCTATCCTTAATTGAACAAAGTCTAATTTTATTTCATGTAATATTTCTAAAATCAAAGCAATGCTTATTGGGAGTAATAGATATATAGTTGCAATTAATTTGGACTTAATCCTCAAAATTAATGTGAATAATGTAATTATACTAATTATACTATATGTTGTGACTACAAAATGTTTGGGATTGACATTTCTAGCCATGTTAGCAATATTTGCAAAAGTGTTCAAAAGTCCTTGTATCAGTTGAAACTCCATAAAAACATGCTACCTATACGTCTCCATAAACAGCTGATTAGTGTACTAATATTTCCTTATTTGGATTATAGTTTATGCTGATCTAACCTATGAACTGAATTTAAAATTACAAAGATCACTTAACTCCTGCATCCGGTTTATATTAAATGTTAGAAAAGATGATCACATAACTACACATTACCATAGTTTAAACTGGCTTAATGTTGAGTACCGCAGAAGCTATTTTACTGGCAATTCCATGAATCTGATGCTCAAATTACAAACACCAAAATATCTGGCGGATATGTTTACAGTAAAAGCTGCACTGGACTTACAAACTACAAGGACTGTTGACTCTAGAATTTACATACAACCTTACCGGACTGCTACATATCACAATACCTTTAACGTTACTGCTACTAGACTATGGAACGACTTATCTACCGACATGACAATTAAGAAAACACTTTTAAGTTTTAAATTTTATTTTTATAATTATTTATTCCAAAAGTTTAGAGGAAATTATTAAGTTTTTACAAATTATTATTATTATTATTATTATTATCCTCATTATTAGTATTAATTTTAATTCTCTATGTAGTTATTGTAAATAGTTTTATTATAATATTAATGTAAATAACTATTGGAAATTGATTTTATTTTTATTTACCTTACTTATATCAGGGAGTGATTGTTGTATTTATTACAAGTTGTAAATTTCTTTGTTTCTCTTAAGGGACATATGTCCCAGGGCATAATAAGCTTATCTTTCTTTCTTCTCTTATTCTCATAATTAAGTCAAATCCTTAGAATTATAAGTGTAAATATATTAACTATAATGCCGTAGCCATAACTTTAGTTATTAATTATAAACCCCTGACACATTCCCTACCCTAGAAATTCATATATTTGGTAGAATAGCTGGTCCACTTTGATAATGCAATTATTGAGCGTCAATTTGCAATATTTATTAACAAACCCAATTATTATTTGGGTATGTCTGTCTGCATACGGTAAGAATGGTGGAGAGGAGGCTGAGGTAGCTGGGAAAAACATCATTACACTGGAATGAAGATTTAATTTAGTGAATGGAAGTCTGTATTTGTTTTAAGTCCCAAATGTAGAGTTTTATTGAAAATATTGTCAATTTTTTAATTCGGAACTGAAAAGTGTCTTCTTTAATTGAGCAAAATAAAAACAGAATAAAAAAATAAAATAATAAATAAACATTATTAATTAAAATTCAAATGAAATAGAAAATTAAAATTTTGAAATATAGACAGGAAAACGCTATATATATAAACTATAATATGTATATATAAAACTATCTAGACCTGCGGATACATTTATATATTTTATTTAAATTTAATTAATAGTAAAGTGCGTGATTCCGGCTCGTCCACGACATCTATTTGATAGACATTAAGCAAGCGTGAATAAAATACGTCTTACTTTATTTTGTTTTTAAAGATTTCCTCTACTGTTATTTGTGTTTCAAGAGAAGAATTTATCAATAATTTAGTCGTTTTTGGATAGAAAAATGATTAAAAAAATCATCACCTATCTAATCTATAAAGATGAATTTTTCATCAGTTGAATTGGAGATATAAAAACAGTTTACACAGCTTTAAATTACATTTTAACAATCAAATAATAAGGGAGGGGAATAGCTAAGTGGTTAGCGTATTGGACTCCCACGCGGAGGATCCGGGTTCGAGTCCAGCTGTGCTATCCTTAGATTTTTTCCTTCCTAGGAACCTCTACAGCTCACTGTCCGGTGATGAACAGTGTTGTCTGTAACGAGAGAACACTGTCCGGAGCCCAGCAGTACACTGAGAAGGTTCCGGGCGCCAATGACCATAGATGTTCACGCGCCCTAAAGTAAAAAACAATCAAATAACAATGATAAAATATTGTACGAATTTATTATTGTATAATAATGAAGTATTGTAATAACAATGTATTATTTAGATGATATTTAAATTAATTAAAGTTTATAAACTATTAAAACAGTTATTAATATTTGACAGAATATATCTGGAAATCAATTTTTTATGTTCATTTTTAATTTTTTTTATAAATTTGCTAATTTGAAAGATATCTCGGTATCGTAGTTGTTTAAAGAGTCACGAAGTTACAGATGTAGGAATATACAACATTATTTAGCTTGAGAATGAAGGATTAAACTTAAATTTTACAATTTTAAGATTGGATATATTTACTTATCCTGAGCCACAGTCTTTATTGATTAAATTCAGCCAGAATACTAATACTATTTGGTTGCCTAGAATTAATATCTTCCTCTAAATTCTAATCTAATCTACTGAGTTGAAATCTGGGCGTTCTTCCCGATATATGAACGCAACTCGTTTGCCTCGTAGCTCATTAATGAATGCCACAGGTCAAGCTTGATATTTCTCCGATAGCAAATTCGACACCTGCTAGATGTTCCATGAGATGATTTGATTGCAAGACATATTTGCCGAATGCCCTGCAACCAAGAGTTATTGTTCTTTCTTATTTTATTTCTTTTGCCTGCTCTAAAAAGATTCATTCTATATGAACGTAGCGGCCACATCAAAAATTACTTATAATGCCACTCCTTGTTTTATAATTATCTATCTAAAGAGCGCTTTTCTCCAATTCACTTATGCTAGTGAATTTGGGAAGGAGTAAGAAAAATAAACCAAGAAAGGAGTAAAATGTATTGCATCCAAACGATTCCACCGCCATTCGGGGGAGTAATCCAAATCCTCCCGAACTACCCCTTGACTCCTTAATCAAACCCAAACTATATCTGTAACCCAGATAAGACCCTCCAGCAAATCGTTTAGTTTACTTTATTTACAATTTATCAGATTTATTTAAGATAAGGGTCCCCGCACAGAAGCTAACTGCTTATTTTTCAACTTGGAAAACATTTTGCTAACCAGTTTATCATAATAAACAGATATTTTATATAAGATTTATACACCTGTATATAAACATTATAACTAAGTGGAAAAATGAGAAAAGAGAGAGAAGAAAAATTAGATGTTATATAAGGTACATTATAGCGGGGGGGGGGGAGACTGCTCTCATAACCAGTAGCCTACAATCCACTTAGGGCAATCCAAATGTGTGGGAACTAGCAGGTCTTCAATCAATAAGTACTTCACTGCATTCTATTTCTCTGCTTCACATGTTTCTAGAAGTGCTAGTTGAAAGAAATTTATTATACAAGTTTAATGCAATTTAGTTACAGTATTTCAACAACTTATTTAATAGTATGTTATTAATAGATAAATAAAAAATTAATACATTTTTATTTAATTATTAATCGAAGACTATGATTATCGTACTTTTTAACCAATCGGAAACACTGTTTGAAATTAACTTTCAAACCCCGTCAATTTAAAATTGTTTACGAACTATATATTATTGATAAAATAGAAATAATCATGAAAAATGAAATTCACCGATTATAAAATTAGAATTCCTCTGGAAGCCTTAAAACTATTCCTTGCCTCAATCTAAATATTCTGTTTCTGTTGTAATCTGAAGCTCAAGTATTCTTGATAAGGCAAGAATTATCCTTGGATTAACAAAGATACTTTGGTATCTATTATATTTTTTTTTTAAAAGAGAAGCAGGTTTTAATTTCGCAGTATTTCTTAAGGAGTTGAGGCATTTTTTTTTTTTTTTTAATAGAAACCATGAAGAAAATTGTTCTTTTCAAAATGAAAAGAAATTTTGAAAGGAAACAAACATTCTCATCAGTTTTTATATTATTTTCTAAATATTTTTAACTTTTGTAGAAAAGAAATATAATATTTGAAGCGAGACGAAGTGCATTTCCCTTTCTCGTTTCTTACACCTGAACTTGTTTGATATAAAAGTTGTACTTTATTCTCTAACTATGATCGTAATTGAGCGCGATATGCTTGAGAATAAACATCTCGAGAAAAAAAAATTATTTTTTTTCTCAGAAATTAGGATTTTTTTTCTTATGCTCTTGATAGTAATAACTGTGAAATGTGATTGGTGATGTTGTGTGTTTGTGTGCTGGTAGCTTGTGTAGCACGAGCAGTTTAGTAAAAAGGCTTGTGTTTGTAAGTTTTAAGAGAGAGAAGTATTAGTAATAAGAATAATTAAGAAAACACTAGTAGATTAAATTAAATATATTACCTTTAAAGATATTTAAATATTTTACAATATCACAGCTATTATGTTTATGAAATTAAGTATTTATCTAGATTAAATGCAAAGCTCTTATGCTTTAACTTAAAGTGGCACTGATTTTTAGAGAGCGATTCCTGAAGCAAGTGTCTGGCTTTGAAAGCAGAATGCAGACTGCCTTGAAGGAATGCCTTCTCTTACAAAACAGTTGGCCAAGTGGCATTGTATTGATTTAACGAATTCTTGTGCGTTTGTCTCCCCTAAATAGCAATGACCTTAAATTACAGTAACTGACTCTTTTCACTGCACTAAGATACATTTAAAATATTAACAAAATTCTATTTTTCAAACTATAAAATATTCTAAACTATTTTTTAAAACTATTATTTTCTTTCATTTCTTTCTTCCACTAAAACTGTCATTTATAATGTGGGAATCAGAAAAAGAAAATGTTTAACGCAGTTTAATTTTATAAATAAGTGGAATTAAAAATAAAACATAACTGTTGCTAATTATAATTATGATTAAGATATACAAATGGAAATTCACTGACTAATAATTCAAATCAAAGCGTACCGAGTAGGATAATAATTCAATTATATAAATGGCACAATGTGCCCGGCAGGTCAAAATGTCAATAACTGACACAATCTTAATATTATCATCACTAATTAAATTATATGAGACATAATGAAGAGATAACAAAAGGTAGGTGGGAGGCCAGGATAGATGGCTATTTTCTACCAGTCTTGTCTAGCAGTTATCGAACGTTTTCACAAAACCCTGTACCTGAGGGGCCAGTTGTGCACGACAGAAGGTTAATTAAGAGTGCTGACTGTAAAATTATTGCATTAACTTCAACGTATGTTAAAAAAGAGTTTCTTCTAAGTGAATGTTAACTTAAGAATATTATTAATTTTTGTATACTTATGATATGAGTTAACACTAATTGTAATAAAAAAAAAAAGCACAACATTTCACAGTAAATAGTTCATTGAAATATGTTTCATGCAATTTAATTTATTAATAGAATAAAAACGAATAATTTAGCATATGAAAAAGACGTTAACCTTGGTCATTTGAATGTCCAGTTTGTGGACTTGGGAGTTTTAAATACCTACCTTACTATCACGTAATAAAATCATGTAATATTATAAATAAAGGTGTATTTTAAAAAACATCAATGCCGGCCATATTTACAATGATTGGCATGGCTAAGGTTGATTTAATATTTTTAATATATAAAATTATTTCTTTTATGTAATTCTGTTTAATAAATAGATGAGTGAAATTAATGATAATTCCTCGATGTATATTTAAATAATGAATTTATTGTGAAAATTTGTGCTGTTTCTGATTGATAAGTTATATTAAGTTTTAGTGTCTACTAATGTCCACAATCAAAACTGCTATAATTACAATTCAATAAATCGATCTTTCAGAAGAATATAAAAACAAAATTATTTTAACAGTTTTAATAATACACTATCCAATTCAAAATTATGTAAATGATCTAATAAATAACGATATTACGTATAGAAAACCCACTGATAAAGTTGATGCCAATAAAAATATGAAGAATGAAAATGTTTATATTCTTATCACGTTATCTATATTATAGGAATAAAAAAGAAGACCCCTTACTTAGTATTTCATCCAGCATGCAGCAAATGGTAACTGGCTGCGGACGGTTGCGGGGTTTAGTGGTAAAGTTTATCGATGAGATGGTAAAGGAAACTAGCCTTGTTGGAACTCACAAGCAACGGACCCCTTATATGCAATGGAAGCGGTATGGGGTTGTATGGAGGGTTTAAATAGAAGCGATGAGAGGCAGCTCAGTTTGTTATCGTTATCTTGGGCATTGCAGAGCATTAACTAAGAGCAGAGCTTTAGAGTATACGCTACTATGAACGCTTATCTATTTCCAACATCTTCACACTGAGAGTCATTCCAATACTTCTTATTGCTTCTTGTTCAAACAAATTAGAATATTTTTTTTCTATTTCCTAATTACTTTCTCATACTTCTAGTAATAGAAGTTTAAACAATAAAGATGACTTTAGGCACTATAATTGCAAGCGTGCTGCTGTTTCAGAGTTGGAATAAAAAAAAAAACACATCAAGAGTGGCGCTGTAACCTAGGATTATGAAGCAATAATTGATAGACAAATATGTCGCACAGTCCAAGTGCATTCCTGTGATCGGAACGTACCTCCCCAGATAACGTTACCTTTTCAAATCTTAAGCACCTAGATTCTTACAAATAAAATTTGTAAAATTAAAAGCTTTTAAAATTGAAGGATCTTATTTTCCTGAACACCCCACTGGTTTAATATGTTGACAGTATTTTTAGATAACAGCTTCGTCAACCGCTCTATACGTATCTACAAAAAATATATATTTCTATATAAGTTTACCATTTTTACGAACTATAAAAAAAAAAAAAAAAAAAACTGGGGTAAGAAACGATTCACACAAATTTCTCTTACCCCAGTTTTTCAAATATTTAATTGACAAATTTTATAGTTAGTGTGCAAAATTTAATGAAATTCGTCGAAAACTGGACAAACTGTATAGTGAAAGCGCACTTCCGGGTTTACTAATTTCCTTGAAACTTGGAATTTTGGCCATCTATTTATTTCTAATGAATTTGTATAATCAACTATAAAATAGCACTTTAGAGAAAAACATAACTCTACCCCTTCCCCAAAAAACCCTCTTAAAGGACATTACCAGGAGAAATGTTTCAAATAAAAGTTATAGCGCTTTATATGTGTAGTTCACATAACTAGTTTAAACAAAATCGTTGAAGCCGATTTCCAGAAAATACCAGAAACTTGAAAAATATATTTCAATAAAAATGCACTTCCGATCATCGGATTTTTTTCAAACTCGGAATTTCAACAACATATTTAATTCTAATTAATATTATTTAGGTGACAGAAATTTTATTGTAAACTAAAATAGCACTTTAGAGGAAAAAACCTAACTCCACGCTTCCCCTTCGAAAAGTGCCCTTAAATAAATTTTCCCAGAGAAATGTTTTAAATAAAAGTTATAGATCATTGTATGTGTAGTTGGTTTTAGCATTTTTCAAGAAAATTGTCGGAACCAATTTTGAGAAAATCGCATGAAAGTGAAAAAAAAAAAAAATTCAGTAAAATGGTTGAAGAATTTTGACAGATGATCTACTGGCGGATCCCATTGTGATACCTAAACGGAATATCAAGTTTGAACATTCTACGATTTTTCCTTTTTTGAGTTATGGTGTTCACATACACATATAGCACACACGTGTATATATTTGTTATTATTATTCTCGGTGAATATTTAAATGTTTATAATTACCATGTTTTTATAAAGCTAAATTTGCATTCTTTATTGTATCGGAGTTATCTGTTTACAATTTAGATTAGCATAATATACACGTAATCCTTAGGACTATCTTCTAAAGGGGGATTGGCTTGCCCCTAACCAAATTCCACTGTAACCTCCCACGTGGGTTGGTTATGCGATTCAAACAGGCACAAGTAATCTCTGGCTTAAAATCTTAAGACCAAACTAATTTGAAATGGGAGATATTATTGTTGTTTTGAAAGACCTAACAAACAACTTTCACAATTTTACATTTCACTGATTTGTTAAATACTGATTTTAATTTTACTAAAAATGTATTTTTTTTTTTAAATTCTGTTAAATTTAATAATATGGATATTTTTTATTATTACGTTTCAATAGGGTAGATGTATCTGTTGTATGCAGTACTTGGGGAGTAGCGTCCTCACGGGTTACCAAGCTCAGTACTCCATGCACTTCGTCAAAACAGTACACAACACACTTAAACTATAAACACTCTACACTTTACAGACAATGACAAACACAGTACACAAACTAGGGTTTCCGTCCTTAGTGAAATGACGTAAGCCAAGGGAGAAGGAAGGGATTAGCTCAGTGGTAGCTGCTCCGCTAGAACTCTTCCTAGAAGCCTAGTTAACTGACGTAAGCAAAGGGAGAAGGAAGGGATTAGCTCAGTCTAAGCGTGCTGGACTAACAACGCAGAGGTTCCAGGTTTCAATCCAGCATGCTGCTCTTAGATTTTCTCTTCCTAAGAGCGTCTAGAACTCACTGTCCGGTGATGAGCAGTGTTGTCTGCAGCTAGAGAACACTGCTTGGAGGCCGGCAGTGCACTGAGAAGGCTCCGGAGGGCACTATAGATCTTTCAGGTCGCAGTGCGATAATCCCCTACAACAATCTACAATTCTTCTGTTACATTAGAATTCTAATTAGTTCACTTCAATATTCAAGCGTCTCACTTCTTCCACTTCCACAATTCTAGATTCATCACGCTACCAACATTCATCACGCATTACTCGGCCCCATTGCTCTCCGTATACATATGTTAGATTTAGGAGAACAGATATTAAAAAAAAATAATTTTATGAAATAGATTTTTCAGTTGCTCGCAAATTCCTCAATAAAAAAAAAAGGAGTCTAAATCATTTACACTTTGGTATTTAAGGATAGGAAGATTTTGTCGTTGATATTGATGAATGTTTTGCGATATTGATGTTAATAAGTAGACAATGAGCTATAAATAGATAAGATTTTCATTTTTACTACAATTTTAATGGCACAATAACTTTCTAAACCATGAAAAATTAATGAATCAATGATTGACAATTAAAGCTGACCTAAAATTTTATTGGTAGTTAACAAGATCATAAAAGAAAAACATGAATTATTGTGAATGATTTTTACAAAAGCCAACATTTAAAAAAACAGAGCAGATTTTGTTCTTACTAAAAAGGAACAACATACGTAATTCGAACTACATTATTGATTTACGAAATGAAAAAGTAACAAAAAAAAAAAAATACGGCAACTTAGTAAAAGAACTTTGAAAATCATTGTGAATTCAAAGTACGTAATGTCATACAACAGCATAAAGAAATGGATGGATTCAGTGATGTGTACTTTTAAAGTATATACTGGTAGGGCTTTGAAGCAGAGATTTCACATGTGGTCTTAGAAAGCTTAAGCTTATGCGTTGAAGTGAACGGATGTGTGTGTGGTTTTTTTTTGAGTGAGTGTTGGATTTAGGTAAATGTGTAAACCTTGTGGGTGTAGTTTGGGCGCGGTCGGAAGTACCCTGGGAATGCATGAAGAGTGGTGGTAAAGTCGTCAGAAAAGAGAGGATGGCAACGAGGTTTCGGAGAAGTTGGGGTGAACTAAGTGGAGTGTATGTGTCCGCTGAGGAATATCAAGTGGATAAGGGCTGAAAATATTGTGTATGTGTGTGTGTGTGTGTGTGTGTGTGTGTGAGAGAGAGAGAGAGAGAGAGAGAGAAAGAGAGAGAAAGAATGAGTGAGTGTGTGCACGTTTGTAGGGAGTGTGTTTTCAAAGCGGAGGCGGTGCAGTGGGGTAAGGATGTGATGGCCGGTTCTGGAGCCACAAGGCTTCTTGGCCCCTGCCTACTAGTCAAACATACCTCTCCTGCCTTCAGTATAACTTCACCCAAACACTATTCGCCAATAACAAGCACAAACACCGACCAAGCGTATCCTCCTTGGCAAAGCCAATATCACTTTCCACAAACTTTCAGTGTGGTAAATTATTCATTCAATGACAAAAAGCCGTCATCTTATCTCTTATCTAAAACGGGTGAATTTCAAGTACAAAAAAAAAAAAATAACAATAATAAAATAAAATCTTGCAATTTTATCGTTTTTCACATTTATTTATAGATTTATATTTTTAAATAATTACATGAATAATAATGTTATTTTAATTAAAATCCAATCATAAGTAAGCAAGTTTTTTCTCTGAACCTATCACGGTCGAGAACAGAATTGGTTAAGATATATATGTTCACTTAGATTTTTTTTCTATTAGATTTACATTCACTAAAACTGCTGTCAGTCTGGCTAGAGCAAAGTGAACACATCATGCGATTGCACTGCAAGAAACCTCTCATTTTTTTTTTTTTTGACTGACTTAATTGAGTTGTTGCTACGGCAGACAATTCCAAAATGACTGCCAACACACAGAATTATAAAGTGAAATTGCTAATATGAAGTAGTAGGATATTAAGCCTTAAATGGAAATGAAATATTTGAAGAATATCCACAAATATGGTCCCTTTGGGAACATAGAGAATGACATAAAAAGACTAAAGCTGTACAGGTTACAGCTGATGATGTGTTAAATATTATTGGCAAAGACGTAGGTATAAATGGAACAGCCTGAGGTCTAAAATGAATTTAGAAATTCGAAAAATGAAAAAGAAGAAAAGCGGCGATGGAGCTAATGTAACAATATAAGTGGATATTTTTTGATCGACGAAGCCGAAGTGTCCACTAGCCATTTCTTCAGGAACTTGTCACCCCTGTGGATATTCCTGGCTAACAGTCCGAGTAACGCTTACACTGATATCTTTAACATTCATCCAATGTTATAATAACCATTAAGGCCTCCACAGTGCTGGATTTTCTATTTTCTATTTAAAATATAGAGAAGCACAGACACATTCTTGCTCACCAATTCTTAACTCACTAACTCACCAACTCACTAACAATTCCATAATGTACAACTTTACAGAAGACTACATTCTGCTGTATAAACAGGAACACTTTAGAGGGCCACAATATATCTTTCGGGTCGTCGTTAATAGCCTCTCTACAAACATTCAACATTATTGCTAGTTTTGAGTACATTGTAGAGAAAATATTTTTTGTTTAAATAGAAAGTAATAAATTTATTCGCATACAAACTCTGACACCGAACAATATTTTATTTCCTTCTTTGTTATCTTACTTATATTGCCAGGGAATTTCACTATGTTCAGATATAAATTTTCTAAAATGTTCACGAATTCTTCTATCCTATATTCCCTTTTTTTTTATGTTGTTTGTTTTATTTTTATTTTTATTTGTTTGTTTTATAATAATAGTAGCAGATGCAAGTTTTTACGGCATTGTAACTAGTATAACTAGATCACAAATCTAGAGTTATAATTCATAATATACTCTCTTCAGAGAATTATAGCTACCTTTAACCTACGATAACAGAGCAGTTCTATGATAACCTAACTAATGAGAAAATTTATTGCAATATATGCCAGGCTGCGCTGAATGCACTTCGGGCATTCAGAATTACTTCTTCCCTGGTGTAGAAGAAGAACCAGAGACACCCTGGGTCTAAACAGGTATCAGATTTCTCTGATAACGGGCCTGTTTACTGGGCATGGTAGGTTCAAGAATCATCTGCACAAGGTGGGATTGGTGAATTCAGAGCCCTTGTGCAGACTGTGTCAGGAGGATGAGGAGACGGCCACTCACCTGCTGTTTGATTGCGTTGCAATCGGCAGATTGCGGTACGAGATCTTCGGCACGTTGGGACCGGAGGAAATCGTACTCCTAGAAGGACTAGTGGGGAAGGTTTTGGACCTCATGAAGAGGGGGCTTTCCTCTACTAGGTTTCGAGGGATGACACAATAAGCCTCACTGGGAGGCTGCAGTGTCTGGGTTTGATTCCCCCCCTGCATCATTCTAATTCTAATTCTATTGCAATATATACGCACTGTTAGAATGATCTCGCTAGATCAAGGAAAAACCGGTAGATTTTTCTCCACGAAGGACCATTAGCAAACACACTTTTTTTTTGTCGTATTAACTTCTAAGCGCACTAACTTTCAATTTCCATCCGATCCGCATGAGCTAAGATGGCACATATTCAACCTTTGAGGCATCCAAATCAATGCCTTGCCTAGCAAGGGCTTGTAGGAGCCCAAGGTTATTTGAACATAGTACCACACATCCCCTCTTATTTCATCGATCATATGAGCTGGAGTGTGGATCTCTTGTTGTACCATCCCTTTTTTAATTAAATCTGATTTAACTATCTTATTTAAATATAAATTATATATTTAACAATTATATATATAGTAAATTAATATGACAATTCTGGATCTATTTGCATCTTATAAATGTGGATCTTTTTGCATGGAGATAAATAACGAATTCTATGTATTGTAAGCAAGAAACTATCCTGAGAAGAATTTATGTAACCTATCCTAAAGTGGCTATTTGCTAGCTGTAACCTATTTTATTTTAGGTGTGCATTACTTTTAACAAATATTCCTCCACACACTCTTAAGTGAACTAATCCTACTGTTAATCTAAACCTAATGGGGTTGAAATACTTTTATAAAATTTCTGTCAACCCCGAAATAAAAAAAGCCTAAACTAATAAAAACATTCACGCTAACATTCTCGCCAATAAATACATTCACACATATAAGCATTCTCGCCATCTTATTATTTTTACTATTATATTATGTTATATTTTACATATTTATATATTTTGAAAGGCCATGAACATAATTGCGAATCGAACCCAGTAATCCAGGAAAGGTGTCCAACTCAAAAATCAGTTGTTTATGGTGGCCTTTCCAAACATATTTCTAATTGGATCAAGCCTAAGTAAAAATAAGTTATTTTTTGTTATCAGAGACATTTTCCGTGGTAGCCTGCTTCTTTTCATTTTGTGGTCATCGACCGGTTTCGGGCGTCCGCCCATCTTCAGGATGCGTTTGTCAGACAGTGTGATAACACACACTTGCACAGAGCAAATTCAGTTTATACACATTGCAGTATAAACTCTGTTTATACACATTCAGAGTGTATAAACTGAATTTGCTCTATGCAAGTCTGTGTTATCACACTGTGTGACAAACGTATCCTGAAGATGGGCGTACGCCCGAAACCGGTCGTTGATCACAAAATGAAGCAGGCCACCAAGGAAAATGTCTCTGATGCTTTCCAGCTCTGCGGAACCAACCACCACAACAATTATTTTTTGTTATTTTTATTTGTATTAATTTATATCTGTACAAAAATGTACAATAATAAAAATGATATATGAAAAAAAATTCGCATGGTTTAAAGAGGGGGAGAAGCAATATTTGTCCTTGAAATGCTCCAGTTATGCGTAAGTTTACGCAGTCACAAGGCCACTGGCATTTCAACATTCGGGATGGATATTTAACTGGATTTAAATATAACTTAGAATAACGGGGATTTGTCTACTTCTTGGACAAATGAGATATTCAGATATCTGTCATGTATTGGTGTTTGTAGTAGTTGGTTGAGTCGTGAGCGTTTTAGTGAAAAGGGCTTGTAAGTACGTTGGAGATAGAAGTATTAAGAAAGCACCACTAATTATAAAATAAATATATTTTCTATCTGAATTTAAATAGCTTTATAATATCACAGCGATTAAGTATAAATCAATTAATTAATCTAGATTAAATGCTAAACTCTTATGTTTTAACTTATAACTGGCACTGATTTGAAGAGGGCGATTCCTGAAGCGTCCTGTTTGAAGGCTGAGTTTAGACTGTGTACTCTTTACTCTTTTAAAGTTAATATTGGACTCTATTCTTTGGAATTGCTCTCTCTCTCTAGCGGGGGAATTAGCTTGTACAAAAGGTTTGCCCTAACGGGATTTGTGCCTTTGTTTAATGATCCCAATTTACAGTACCTGACACTAAAGTACAATCTTTTTGAAGATAAATTCAGTCTAATATAGTAACAAAATTAGATAAATTATTTTTAAAAACTATTAATTTTCATTTCGTACTTCCACTACATATCTAATTAATGATATGAATTGAAACATTGTATAGAAAATTGACAATTTAATGGAAGATTTTTTTCATTGTCTTATTAGGTTTTGGAACGCTTGGTTGAATACCACAATTTCATATATCCAGATGGGTTTTATTATGAAGTCTTTTGATAGCGAGGAATGTCTAACAGTCATAGAAACAGTAACACATATATTGTCTCTTAAGGCTAGCTATGGAAAAAGGTTTTTTGTCTATGAACTAAGTATCGTCCTAGCTAAAATACTGTGCACCAAGCCTTGTTATTAGAATTTATGATATTTCTTAAGATATTCCATGTACAGTACAGGATGTAAGGATCAACCACGTACTTTGATTCAGATTATGAAAACTGTATTGCACAAATCAAATGTGCGACATACTTTAAAAGATTAAAAAAAAAAAAAAAATATTAATACCGAATACGGTGAATTAAAACCCTCTTGACGATACAAAATGGTATTTTTTTTTTACTGCCTCCACCAACACACTAAGAAGTAACAATTAATATATTCTGATACATACAAATGATACAATTAGGAGTAATAAAACATCTGAACATTGCTGTTGTTTTAAGTTCAACTTTTCTTTAAATTACTAAGCTTTTGAATCAACAATTATGCAACTTTCCTAACTCTAACAAGTTAAGAAAAGTACTTGTAAATTTGCTAAGAGCAAAAGTTTATCTTTGAATTGACAAGAGGGAGAAAACAGTGAGGATCTTAATTAAATGGTAAGGAAATACTTTTATTATTTACCTTCATTTACTTTTTATTGACATAAAATAATGTAAATATTTCAAACTTGATGACGATTATTAAAGTTTCATTAAAATAATAAATATCAAATTGTATTTTAGGTAGATCGTAAAAAAAAAAAAAAAAAACTCAATCCAGAGCTATATTAAAAATTCCTTTATGTTCCTAAACATGATAAATTTCTCAATAAAAAAAGATGAATTCTATGTCCTCGGGCTTCTTACTGCAATTTTTTGCCAATTTATCGCAAACCTTTTTCAATAATAAAAATTCGATATTAAATATCGAAACATAAAAAGCATTAATATTTATTTATAAACTTTTTTCCGAAATATTTACTCGTTTTTTTTTTTGGTTTTTGACTTTTAAGAATTCAATCATGTGAAAGTAATATTGTTCACTTTTTGCCGAAGTTTCGGTGATATTAATTTATTTCTTTATCAGGAATGTGCAAAAAGATTGGAGTGACATTCTTAATTATTATTAAAGAAATCATGTTACACTCGATTTTAATAATGCTTTTATTTAATAATTAAGAAATGTGATTAATGATTGGAATCATCACTAACTTAAGTATAATTCTGTATTATTATGCAATAAAATCGTCTACAAGATAAGTTTCAAAAGTCAATTATAATTAAATTACCATTCAATTAACAACAGATAAGAAGAAACATATATAACAATGAATTGGCGTGTTTATAGAAAAATCTTTAAACTATGCGCCCCTAGCACTAACTAGCTAAATGAATATTTAATAATAAAATGTGGTGGTTGGTTCCGCAGAGCTGGAAAGCATCAGAGACATTTCCCATGATAGCCTGCTTCATTTTGTGGTCATCGACCAGTTTCGGGCGTTCGTCCATCTTCAGAATGCGTTTGACAAACAGGCTTGCACAGAGCAAATACAAAAATACTACTTACACTGTGCAAGTCTATGTTATTACACTGTTTAATACGTTGATTACGGATGTCGACAGCGTATCGACACACCCTTCTTGCCTGATGCGTGTCGACTTGATTTTGTTTACTTTAAACTTATTTCTAAAACTATTATTTTTTACTTATTTTTTATTTTATT